>JAKSZT010054399.1:3983111-4215907 GCA_026826555.1 Tolypeutes matacus | reverse complement strand
CTCCACCTCAGTGAGCTCCTCCCTGCTCCACCTCAGTGAGCTCCTCCATGCTCATTGTCATGTTCTCAGACATTCCTGAGAGGGGTAAGTTTTAAAACAAAAGTGTTTCTTGGTGGAAGGTGGCTCTGTAAGAGTCAGCTGCTAGTGCCAGTGTTGTGTATGCTACTGTGGCCCTCATTTTGGGGATTCTGGAAGGTCTTAGAGCATATCCCTCACAAATGCCAAGTGTTTGCTGTACTTTACACATGCTGGCCCGTCTTGGTAAAGCAAACCAAGTCTGGGGCATTTAACACAAGTAACTCTTGTTCTTGTTTCCCTCCACACCATCCCTGTCACCACAAAGCGTCATTCCCATTTTGCCTTTGCATGCATTTGACCAAGTTACAAAGATGCCAGACTACCATTTAGTCGCTCAGGTGCCCTGGAGTCCTGTAGGAATTGATGGAGCGCCTGGGAGTCGGCCAGCAGGACTCGCAGTCAGTAGTTTAAGGGCCCTGGCCTGCCACGCAGGTCCCGGAGGCCCTTTGTGTCTGGGGGTGGAGCACTTGTACCTATGAAAGGAGATCAGAGGTTCTAACTCACCGAAACCAGGTGGCAAATGACTGCGAAATCCTTGCAGCGCCTTTGTTCATTAAGGCGCTAAGTGTTACTATCCTTGCTAAGTACTCCTGCTCCCTCAGCCCTTGTCGCTGGGCTTTTCCAGCAGGTGCTGATAAAAGGTTCGTTTATGGTAGTGAAAAGAGAGGCTGGAGGTGTCATCCAACCCCAACTCATTCCTGGTCTGAAACCACAAGCCAGAGCTATGCCATGTTTGAAGATACAGCCCTCTTGGGTCTTCGGCCTCTGTGACAATCACACTTTGGATTTATTTTCCTCGTTCTCTGGAACTGGTCATTTTGCTGTTTCCACTCCATCAGCATGGACTTTTTACGAACATGCGACATCTCGCCCCGCCTGGCTGCAGAGGGCTGCATATTCCTAACAAGTCAGCCGGCAGAGAGCTCTGTGCTTCGCCACGAGGGCCAGCCGCCGTCGTGTTACACACGAAGGAGAGCGTGTCCTCCACCAACTCACAGAGACCGTGCCGCAGAGAGAAGCCGGGCACTTTATTCAGGGAGTTACTAGCAAAGTAAAGGAGGCCTTTGTATCCCTGGGTTTTTAGAGGTAAAGAGACTGAGTCCCACAAAGGTTAGATATCTTTCCTAGCTAGTTAGGAGCAGAGAATCCTGGCTTTCGGATGCCCCATTTCATGCTCTCTCCCACCAGCTCTGAATACCGATACAGTCCAGCGTGCACCCGAAGGACTCACTGACTCCCAGACTACCTGTCTGTTCTCTCTTCCTGCAGTGTATCGATGCAGGGATGGAAACCTGCTAGATGTTCCTTAGGATGCCTCTTTGCTCATTGACTCACTTTCCAATGACCCCTGGTGTTTCCACCTGCTTAGAATGGGACCAGCACAGATTCAACACTCAAGGTTGCTTTCTTGACTTCCCCACCCCGCCCCAAGGATGAGTGGACATTTGCAGGTGTGGCAAGGGTCCTGGGCATAAGGCTGCAAACGCGTGTGACTAGTGCTTTGTCTTTTACAAAGTCCGGTCACGTTATCTTGTCTGATCCTCACAAAACCCTATGGGAGAGGCAGAGACTATTTTTTTAAAAATAATGATTACAGACCCAATCAAGGCTACATGTGTTGAACTTCTGTTCAACTGTTGCTAACCTGCATGGGGACTCTGTAAAATTGCAAAAAGTTGCCCCTTCCTTAAGTGGCTTGGCCCCATGCCAAGACGTGGATTTCAGCCCCACCCATGTCCTCAGCACCCCACGTGGCAGCAGTGTAGACACTAATCTGTTTAATCCTCCTAACAGACCTAGAGGGTGGGCAACACGCCCTTTCTACTCGGAAGGGAACTGGGCCCCAGGAGGCTCCCTGGCCAGGGCTAGACCTCCCCTGTCGTCCATTTCAAGCTGGTGGTGGTGTCACCAGGCCATTCTACCCCAAGGGGCAGCCCCTGCCCACCCCGCAGGGAGCAGGACCAGGGCCATCTCCTCCTGCAGAAGGCTCTGGGCACTGCCGTCTTGCCCATGTTGAGAGCAGCCGCCCTCTTAGAGGGGTGCCTCTCAGGCTCGATGAGGCACAGCATCCCCCAGGGAGCCCGTCCAGGCTCCGGTCCTCATTCAGCAGGTCCGGGTGCACCCTGCCAGTCTGCGTTTCCGGCAAGCTCCCAGGGCACGCTGGTGCTGCTGGTCCATGGGCCACACTTTGATGAGCAGAGCCTCAGTGGAGGAGAAACTAAGTTCCGCCTTTCCTCTCTGCTCTAAATTCATGATGAGAAAGAAAACCAACTGAACAGTTATTGACCATCTACTGTATACACCTGCTAGTGGGTAAGACAGTCGAGGTGAGGAGACAGCCATGCCCAATGTGGTTTAATTAATGCATCAAGGCCACCCACTGCAAACAAAACTCAGCACCAGATCAAGAGACAAAGGGGCAGACAGGCCATGGGAGGCCAGTGGGCAGCCACCCAAACCAACCTTGGGGAGGACACATCAACGATGATAGTTACTATTTATTGAGTAACTAATTGCCAGGCACTGTACGGAACAGTTATGTGCATTATTTAGTTGAATGCCATTCATTTACCCCCGTTTCACAGGTGGCAAAACTAAACCTCGGAGAGATTAATTTGCTGAAGGTAGCAGAGCTGAATAAGTGTGCAGTTTTATAGTTTACATTCTGTTTCTTCTAAGACAAATTTTGGCCATGATTTTGGGCTTCTTACTCCTATAATAAATTATGACACTTTCTCAAAGTGTGGCTGCCACCTAGGTCAGAGTTATCTGGGAGCTTGTTTTAAAAAGCTCCATTGTAGACCCACTGAACCTGAATCATCAAAGGCTAGGCCCAGGAATTTGCCTTTCCTTCAGTAATGAGGTTGATTCTTAAGAATTTTGCATATTGAAAAATGTAAGTCATTGGCTTAAAGTACAATCCAACCCGTCCATCTCACTTTGTCATCCTTACGAGGCAAATGTCAGTGCCTTACTAAACAGAAATGAGTATCGGATGCATGTGTCTCCTCTTGTTTAAAAAATGCATAAAGTGCAGGTGCGGTACATCAAAAGTCAGCCAGAGGGAAGCAGGAAGACTGATACAGTGACTCAATCTGTAGGAAAAGCTAACCATTTGATGAGTATTTATTGCTTGAGACAAAATTTTGAAGAAAAGCTGTTTAGGCAAACTTGGGGGGAAAGGTCCTTCTGTGTGCTAAAGTAGACAAAATTGAAAAATCCACTAATGAGGATATAAGAAATCACATCAGTCATAAACTGCTCAAAGTTGACAAATGGCTTTTATAGATATAAAATTTAATTGGAAGTGTCATTAAACAAATGGGTTTTTTAAAATCCTTTAATTGCAAAGTTTAGATTCAGGCAAGCTAGTCATTAGGTGACTAGATTACAGGCAAATTTGCTTTCAGTAAATTGGTTTCAGGCAAATTAGTCTTTTACTTTTTACATATTGGGGACATAGAAGAGAACCCAGAGACTATCCTGATGAGCTCCCAGAATGGACATTTGCCCAGCTTTTGGGTAGAAATGCTACATCTTGGCCATCGGCCATCACATGTTGGAATGTCCTAGCCTCCTGCAGCATTGTACTCCAAGACATTGGTGCCCATAAATCAATGACTTGGGAATATACTCCCTGTGTATAGTAGGCACCTGGGGGGGGGGCATTTAACTCCAAATACCTGGCCCAGAGATTCTGGTTCTGTGCAGATCAGAGGTGAAACTCAGGAAATAGGACATTTTATTTTTTTACCACCAGGTGACTCACAGGTGTTCCAGATACCCTGCTTTAAGAAATACTGCCCTTGCTTAGAGAAAAGGACAGGAATAAGAGCCTGAGAGTGGATCTCAACTTGGCTTTTAAAAAATACAATGCTGGACCTTACCCCAGAATCCCCGAAAGGCTGGGTGGATAATCCTGATGCCCTTTAGACTATAAGAGTAGCCATCCCCACCAAGCCAGGGACCCCTGCTGTAGGAATGCTGGCATGCTTAGGACGAGCCAGCTAGTGTCTGGGTGGGAAGACCAGGCTACCACCAAGGGAGCCAGCAGTCACTCAGCACAAAATAGAGCAGAAGTCAGCGGGGGTGCCAACTTTCCATCAAGGCCGCAGGAGTTCGGAGGAGGCTGTGAGGGGAAAGTGGGTCTCCGGTTGCACCTTGAAGAGTGAATGCAATTTTTTAAAACACTGTTTTGAAATAATTTCAAACTTACAGCCCAGTTGTAAAAAATAATACAAAACCCAGGCAGCGAACTCCAGCATACCCTCCACCCAGGTACCCAAATCCACCAACTCTTAACAGCTTGTCACCTTTGCCCCATCAAGGGGAATGCAGTTTTCTAAAGCAATTTTATCAAGACGTATTCACATACCATAACAGTCCATCCAAACTGTGCATTCAATGCTTTCATTATAATCACAGAGTTGCTTGTGCTGAATGCATTTTGATCAGGCAAGATCAGGGGGGCATATTGGGATTTACCAAAAAGATCCCAAAGAGGGAATGAGCAGGGCTATTGGGAAACCCAGTGCAGACCCTGGCCTGACCCAAGAGGCCACAGTAGGCCAAGGAACAGGAGGAGGCATGCAGGGAGGCCAGGCCAGGCCAGCATTGCAGTGTTCAGTGGAGCCACTGGGGGACCTGGAACAGGACCAGTGTCTGTGGATGTGTCTGGTGAGGGGTGGGAGAAAGGATCAGAGGCCTGTGACCCCCACTATATAGCAAGAGGAGATGGGGTCCCCGGCTACTGCAGTGGTTGAGGGGGCATGTATTAGTCAGCCAAAGGGGAGCTGATGCAAAATACCAGAAATCGGTTGGCATTTATAAAGGGTATTTATTTGGGGGGCGGGTAGAAGCTTACAGTCACAAGGCCCTAAAGAGTCCAACTCAAGGTACCATAAAAGTTACTTTCTCACCCAGAGTCTGTTGACACGTGTTGATGCAAGATGGCGGGCAACGTCTACGAGGATTCAATTTTCCTCCTCCTCCCAAGGCTCTGTGGTCCCATATTCTTCCACTCTCAGCCACAGGCTGGGACAAGTCTAGTCTCTCTCCCAGGGCTCATTTCTCTCTGGGCTCAGGTGCTCTGCTCTCTCTGTGGGTCCCCGCCCACCAAGGGGGCAGAGACTCAACATCCTACGGACGTGGCCCAATCAAAGCCTTAATCATAATTTAATCAAGTAAGAGTGAAACCTCTGAATCCAGTACAATTTAATGTACTCAGAGGAAGAGACCAATTTACAAACATAATCCAATATCTGTTTTTGGAATTCCTAAATAATACCAAACTGCTTCTGGGCAGAAAACACAGACGTCGGAGAGGGATCAAGTTCAGAATGACAGATCACGTACAGCTGGTCCCATGGTGTGCCTCCGGCTCTGTTGTGAGGAACGACCTGGTATTAAGATGTCATGCGAATATAAAAATAGACTTTGCCTAGTTCACAAAGGTCTGAGCTGCCCAGGCACTCCTCAGTTACTTACGATGTCGGGAAAGATGGGGACCGCATAACTAATCAGAGAGTGCAGACAATTCCATATGATTTGGGAATTTTTCTTAATCAGTTTCTTTCTTTTTGACCAGATCTACTAATGAGCCAAAATATTTTTATAGTGTTTTTTTTTTAATTTTAGTGAAACTCACATAACATAAAATTAACCATTTTAAGGTACAATTCAGTGGCATCTAGTACATTCACAATGTTGTACAACCACCTCCTTAATCAAGTTCCGAAATGTTTTCATCACCCCAAAAGAAAACTCAGTGCCCATTAGCAGTCACTCCCTATTTCTCGTTCCTCCTAGCCCCAGGCAACCCCCAACTGACTTTCTGTCTGTGTAGATGAACCTCCTCTGGATATCGTGTATAAATGGAATCATATGATATGTGACCTTTTGTGACTTGGCTTCTTCCACTCAGCATAATTTTTTAAAGATTCATCCATGTTGCAGCACGTATCAGCGCTTAATTCCTTTTTACAACTAAGTAATATTCCGTTGTATGGATATACCCCACTTGTTTATCCTTTTATCTGTTGATGGACACTTGGGTTGTTTCTCCCTTTTCAAAAACTATTTTAATGATTCACTTTTATTTACTGTTTATGTAGTGAAACAACCAGAAGGGAGATGCAGGCAGGTGGAAGGAGAAGAGATGGGGGTGGCCTCCACGTAGCCCACCATGTCATCTCTGGACCAACGAAAGTAACCATCCCCTCTCATTTGGTCCTACGGCTCACTTCTTCCCGGCCTGTTTTTGTTTGTCATAATTTGAAAAGGTGCCAATGTCCTCCCATTTTAATATGGGGAAAAATTCCTTTGAAAGTCATTTGAGGCTCGGGCAAAAATTCCATAGCTGTGTTCTTAAGCTCACTCTGTCAAGTCTTCATGATGCAGATGGTACAAGGGATGCTTCAGCTCCCCCTTTCAGAGAATACGTTCCAGCTCTCGTGATCTCATCAACCAGGAGGATGTTGGTGGCAGTCACAGTGCAGGAGTGCAGAAGCCGTTTCTTTACACAATAGCTACCCCATGTGCCTACTTCTGCTGCTACCATTGGCTCGCCTATGTTCAGGTCAACACCCACAAGTTGACCTGACTCTGATCATTCTGCTTGTACTTTTACTAGGGTTTCCTGAAGGGCAAAACCAGATTTCTGAACATCAGCAAATGCTTGGCCTCCAAGCTGGGCCCTACCCTCTACGTTGTTTTTGTTTTTTAATTACAGAAGTGTTAGACTTACAGAAAAGGCATGCATAGGATACCTCCTTGCCTGTTCTGACAGCATTCCTGTGCCCATGAGGCCTATTTCCGGGGGGGGGGGGGAACACCAAGTACCTTTTGCTACAGGAGTATTGACAAGAAATCCCATGGTGGCGTGTGCAGGAAGGTGGAGCTTAACCTGCGGGACCGACCCCAGACCCCACTGCCATCACTCCCCCTTCCTGAGCAAAGAGTCCCCCTCAGCCCTCCTGGTGCTCCTCTGCCCTCCAAGTACGGGCACCTCCCCGCCTAGAACAGGGACCCAGAACCCACAGATGCAGGAATCATGGGCCAGGGGCCCCTGGTGGAAGACCTTTCACACTTGAGACACACTGCATTTGCTAGGTTTGCGCTCAAGCTTCCAGGAGCCGGGGGGAGCTGACGCCTCAGTAACAGGAACCCAACTGAGGTGTTGGGTTTGCTCATCTCAGCCACTTGGGGATCAGCACCACACCTGATGCCCCCCAGCATGCTCGCCTTGTGCCTGGGGCTGGCTTGCACTGTGGTTTGAGGGGAGCCGCCTGTCCAGACCGCCTGGAATGCTTACAGCTCTCTGCCTCTCAGCCTGACGTCCAGCACTCGAGTGCTCACGCCCTCCCAGCTGCACGATCCTAAAATTGTGACCCACTTTCTGCTCACTTCTCCCTCTGAGTGTGTTTCTGGGAGAGGTGTGATCATCGTGGTCCCGGCTCCTTTGGTAAACACGTTTGGAGCCTCTTGCTATTTGCTGCCACTGTACAAGGTGCAAGGGATCTGTTGACAAATTACACCCGGTCCCTGTTCTCCAGGAGAGGAGACGGTCATGTAAACAGGAAGTGCAGTACATTGCCTTCCGTCTCAGTTTCATCATAATAGCGGCAGCTACCTCACAGGCGTGTTGTGAGGATTAGCTGTGTTAGTCTATGAAGTGCTTGGGACAATAGCTGGCACGTAATAAGCGTGGCGTGAGTGATGGTTATAATTATTACTCTCATCGGGACTCGTTAGCACCATTATTGGCATCTCGGCACACCCCCGGGGGGTTACAGTGAGTAGGGAGTGGAAAGAGTGACATCATGATCGAGGACAGTTCCTCAGAAGAGGTGGTCTGTGAGCCGGATCTTGAAGGGAAAGTAGGAATTGACAAGGAAGACGAAGAAAGTAGCAAAGGCCCAGGTAGCATGAGACATTTGGGGGGAACCGGGAAAGGCAGCTGGACTCAGTGGGGTGGGAAGGCAGGAGACTGGAGGGCACCCGTCTGGTTCCTGCTGAGGGCGGGAGGCAGATGAGACCGACGCAGCTCTGGTGGAGAACAGGAGGGGCGGCTGACCAAGGCCACTAGGCAGGACTCAGTTGGGCACCAACTGAGTAAAATCCACAGAGAAACGTGGCCCGTGCCTTGGGAGCAGTAGGCAAACCACGGAAGGCCTTGAACGGTGTATCAGGCCGTCAGGCTTTTCTCTTGTGGGCACCGAGCCATTGGTGGGGTTCCAACTGAGGAGTGACACGGTCAGATTTGTGCCCTAGGGGTGTCATTTTGGGTAGGACTGTGGGAGTTAAATTGAAGGAAGGCCACACTCAAGACAGAAAGACAGTAGGAAAAGAAGTTTAAATCCTCACAGACGTGAATGAGAACTGCGAGGTCCTTCCCCGCACTAGGCATCGGGCACAAAATCGAGACTGGCTCTGCCGCCTTGCCCATGCCCTTGCCTTGCCCACGCTGGCACCCCCTATTCCTCCTCTGCCATGCCCCTTCCCCCAGTGCAGGATGATTTCCAGGAATGAGGGGGACAAGCAGAGCACTCCAGGGTCTTCCCAGAGGCGCCCTGAGGGCTCATCTGGGTTTGAAGCATCTCTGGGAAGCTTCAGTGATGCGGTCATTGAGCCACGGGGTTGGTTCTGTGCAGGTTCACCGACGCCCCCGGGTGCCCCGCTGGAGCCTGCTTCAGGTGTGAACAGCCCACCTCGGGCGCCCAGGCCAGCCACCACATCCACACCTAGCCCTCTGCAGCCCCTGTGCCAGGCTCGCAGATGCTCCCTCCCTCTTATGACCCATCCCTCCCCAAAGCAGGCCTAATCAATAGGTGAGGAGCCAGGCTGCAGTGCGACGCACTGTTAGTGCACTTGAACCTAGGGCTTCCAATTCCGTGCCTTTAGAAGGTGTCAGCCGAAAGGCTACTGCACATTGTCCAAAATCGCCCTCATGGCATACCCTAGAAACAAGGTCTCTTTCCAGGTTCATGTGTTTCCAAGAACAGAAGAGTTCTGCGTGCTGCCCCCTCCTGCTGGCTCCCCATCTGTGCTGCCCTTGAACCTCCATCTGACCCGCATGGAGACAGACTAAGGGATGGTTCCTGCGGGCTTGCAGCCGGCAGGCTTTGAACAGGAAACAGGATAGCTAGTGGGTGTTTTCTGAGCAGCACTCCCCATGCATTTTACCCAAGGGGCCCACCTTCATGGCCACAGCCTCCAGGTGGCCACTTGTACCGCTCTGGGTTTCTTCCAGAGCCCCCCACATCTCACCTCTGCGTCTCACCCTCCTTCTGCCGCAGATCCTGGCGCCCCTGTGAAATTGCCTTGTCTGCCAGTGAAACTGTCGCCTCCGCTACCTCCAAAGAAAGTCATGATCTGTATGCCCATGGGGGGGCCAGACCTCTCCCTGGCGTCCTACGCCGCCCAGAAGGGGGGCCCGCAGGGCGTGGCCCAGCACCACCACACCGTCCTGCCATCCCAGATCCAGCACCAGCTGCAGTACGGCGGCCACGGCCAGCACCTCCCCTCCGCCACCGGCTCCCTCCCCATTCACCCCTCCGGCTGCAGGATGATCGATGAGCTGAACAAAACGCTGGCCATGACCATGCAGAGGCTGGAAAGGTAATGGGGGTGGGGTGGGGTAGTGTGGGATGGAGGGGTGGGGGGTGGCTGGGAGGCTGGGGGACCTGGACCGTGGCGACCGAGAAGGCCAAGGCAAGGGCCCAGCCCCTATGGAAAATAAAAACTGTTTAAGAGTGAAATCAATCAAAAACATGAATGTCGAGGAGAGTCCGGAAGGGAAAAAACACTGTTGCCACTAAGGCATCTTTGGTTTGGGTTTCTCCCTGGGATGATGGGAGCGTTCTGGTGGTGGAAGGTGGTGAGGGCCACACTGTGAGGGTGGAGAGGCCTCTGGAGGTTGTGCGTGGGAGGGGCTGACATGGAAGAGTTCATGGTGTAGCTGTGTCCCACAATTTAAGAAAAAAAGAGAGAGCAACTGAAGAGACAATTGAATCAGGTAAATGCAGTATGTGATCCAGCACTGAATCTGATAATGGAAGAGAAAAGACCCAAAAGGGCATTATTGGAACATAATGAAAAACTTGGAATACAGAAAGAAAACTTTATTTCATTGTTAAATTTCTTGAACTTGATAACTGTACTTAAGATGGTTACATATGTAAATATCCTTGTTCTTAGGAAATGTACGTAGAAGTATTTTGTGTTCAAGGAGTACGAGGTAGGAAGTGGATGTGGCTCAAGCAGTTGGGCTTCCGTCTACCATATGGGAGGACCCAGGTTCGATCCCTGGTAAAGGCCCATGCAGCAGGCCGGGGAGAGATGCAGCAAGATGATGACGCAACAAAAAAGAGACACAGGAGAGTCAAGGCGAGACATGACAGAAACCAGGAACTGAGGTGGCGCAGGCAACAGGTGACCTCTCTCCCACATCAGAGGTCCCCGGGATCAAATCCCGGTGAAGCCTAGAGGAGAAAAATGAGAAGAGAAGACAGAAAAAAAAAAAAAAAGGAGCATGATGTATACAACCTACCCTCAAATATTTAGAAAATAGATAGAAAATAAAAGATAGATGGATTGAGATAGATGGATGGATAGATAGATAGATATCTAAATAGATAGATATAGATGGTAGATGGAGTGATGGATGGGTGAAAAGAAAGAAAGAGAGAGGAAGAGGGAAGGGGGAGAGAGAAAGATCAAATGTGGCAAAATGTTAAGATTAGTGGCTCTAGCTATGGTGGGGGGTGGGTAGAGCTCTGTATAGGTTTTGTGTATTATTATTTTCACTGTCCCATAGTTTGAAATTATTTCTAAATAAAAAGCTTAAGAAATAATAATGTTGCCAATTGCCATTCTATAGAACAATCACATTCATCAAAAAGATATGTGGCAACATCCTACTGACATGGCCCAATCAAAGCCTTAATCCTTATTTTACCAAGTAAAAGTGCAACTTCTGAATTTAATAGAATCTAATGTGCCCAGGGGAACAGACCAGTTCAAAAACATAATCCAACATTATTATTATTTTTGGAATTCATACACAATATCAAATTGCTACAATGAGAGAGAAGAACAAAATCCCAGGCCACTTTTCGGCTTAGTGAGGAAACTGCCGATTGTCTCAGGCAATGCCCTTGTTGTTACTATCTAAAATTTCTCCCCGTTGCCTATCATCATTATTTCCTTCTTGCTCTAAGTTTCATCCAGAGAGAAGGTATTATTTTTTCCAATAATTTCCAGTGACCCCAAAAAACCCTGCAAGAAGGAAGAAGCATTCTTGAGCACATAGGCATTCTGCCTCCAAAGATCCTTGGACCTGCCCACTGTTTGACCCATCAGTGCCCTCTGAGACCTTGGAGCACATGGCTTGTAGAGCATCAGCTCAGCTCCTATAGTCTGATAAATAGTCATCTTATGATTGAAAGGGGCCTTGGAGACCATCGAGGCAACCCACGCCAGCCTGTTGCCACATTCCTGGCAATTTGTCCTCTAGCCTCTGCTTGAATAGGAACCTCACTAGGTTCCAAAGTAGGCTTTTCCATGGTGGGGAAGCTTGTTGCAAAGTTCTTTCTTCTATTAAGTTAAATGTTTTACCTGTTGTAACTTACATCCACCGATCTTACCTATCCTTGTTTCCCGGAAAAGGCTATCAACATTTCGAAGATAATTTACCCATTTCCTTTCTCTAAGGGCTTTTCTCTTTCAGGCTAATAATCCCAAGTTTACTTAACCATTTATTGAAAGAGATGGTTTCTGGCCCCTTTGCCATCTTGTTCATCTTCCTCAATCACTCTGAATTGTTCTGATTTTATGAAGACATTCTTGCTCATTACCAGGACCTAAATCTCCGTGACGGCACTAGAAAATGATGTGCGTCACTTACAGCATCGTCGCACCCGATTCGGGTCAGGGCTGCAGAGGGAAGCAGAGACCAGATGAAGCAAACTTAAAGAGTTCGCATTTATCCAAAGTCCAAAGCGAAAGCGAAGCTGGAGGCAGCCCCAGCATCGTGACCCAGTACAGGATTTCCAGGATCTGCCGGGTTTGAATCTCAGAGATGCCACTTGTTAAGTATAGTGCTTAGCCCCTTTCTGCCTTTGACACCTCATTTGTGAAATAGGGTTAATGACAGCACCAACTTCATTAGGGTCATTTGGGAGGAACAAATGATTTAATCAATTAAAAAAAAAGTCAGTTTATTGCATTGCACATGGCAAGTGTTCAATGAATGGTAGCTGGAATTAAGCAAAATGATATGGCACCTGGGGAGCGGATGTAATTCAAGTGGTTGAGCACCTGCTTCCCATGTGCAAGATCCCAGGTTCGATCCCCAGTACCTCCTACAAGCAAACAAACAAAACCCAATTCTCATTGAGGAGCAGATGTAGCTCAGTGGTTGAGTGCCTGCTTCCCATGTATGAGGTCCTGGGTTCAATCCCCAGTACCTCCTAAAAAAACAATATGGCACCCAAAATTTGTCTTCAGCATATCTGAAGAGCATAGTGCAAATAGGGTTGATTCAATCATGTCGATTTTTTTGTTTTCTAGTTTCTGTGTCCTCAAATTAGATTATCTTCATTTGTTTTCCTCTCCATTGGGGTTTCATATCTTTTTTTGAAGGTGGTGTTTTATACTTACAAATATTATGCAATCTTTAAAATTTTAAATTAAAGGTAACTTCAGTTGAGCAACTTCCAGTTGCTCTCACCAGAAACCTTGGAGTCATCCTTGACACTTTTCTCTCTCTCATGCGTCACGTCTGTTCTGTCAGCAAATCTCACGAGGTTCGTATTCAAAATGATCTAGAATCCGCCACTTCTCGCCTGCTCCACTGCCACCACCCTAGTGGAACTCACCACTGTCTCTCACCCAGTTTGCCCCAGTGGCCCCCAAGCTGATGCCCAGCTTCCACTCTTGCCCCCTTTCAGTCTGTCCTCAACACAGCAAAGAGAAAGTGCCCAAGAAAAATCAGACCATGACATGCCTGTGCCCAAAGTGCTCCAGTGGCCTTCCAGCTCGCTGAGAGCAAAGTCCTTGCACAACCAGACCCCTGTTATGTCACTCACTTCATCTGCTCCTCTCCACCCTGCACACTCCTCTGCAGCCACGATGGCCTTCTCACCATTCTCCCCGTTCCTTGGAAGTGCTAGAGACACTCCTTATGCAGAGCCTTCGCGCTGGCTGCTCATTCTGCTTGACCTCCCTATTTACCATGGCAGCCCTCTGCCCAACACGGCCCAGCCCTCAATCTCCCTTTATTGTTTTGTTTTTGTTTTTGTTTTTTCAGGAGGTACCAGGGATTGAACCCGGGACCTCCCGGTGCTAAACCCCTGAGCTGAAGGCGCTCAACCACTGAGCTACACCCACTTCCCCGCTGCCCCCCCGTTTATTTTTTTTTGTAGCATTTTCACCATTTAATATTCTGCATCATTTGCCATTTATTTTGTTTATATCTATTCTCACCTAATTTACAGGGGTGAGAAGTATTTGTTCACTAAGCAGGTCCTGGTTTATATCAGGTTGGTGCAAAAGTAATTGCGATTTTGCATTGTTGAAATTTGCCGTTTGATATTGGAATACATTCTTAAATAAATGTGGTTATGTTATATATCATTTTATTGTGCATTTCTTGCTTTATATTTTTTTGCTAATGACTTATTACTTGCTGTTATTTTATATTTATTTTGGACTATGGAAATGATGTTGGACAAAAAGCAAATTTGAGCAATTTTCTTATTTGAGTTCAAAATGGGTCATAAAGCAGCGGAGACAACTCGCAACATCAACAACGCATTTGGCCCAGGAACTGCTAACAAACGTACGGTGCAGCGGTGGTTCAAGAAGTTTTGTAAAGGAGACGAGAGCCTTGAAGATGAGGAGCGCAGTGGCCGGCCATTGAAGTTGACAACGACCAGCTGAGAGCAGTCATCGAAGTTGATCCTCTTATAACCACACAAGAAGTTGCCGAAGACCTCAGTGTCAACCATTCTGTGGTCATTCGGCATTTGAAGCAGATTGGAAAGGTGAAAAAGCTCGATAAGTGGGTGCCTCACGAGCTGACTGAAAATCCAAAAAATTGTCGTTTTGAAGTGTCATCTTCTCTTATTCTACACAACAACAACGAACCACTTCTCAATCAGGTTGTGGCATGTGATGAAAAGTGGATTTTATGTGACAACCAGCAATAACCAGCTCAGTGGTTGGACCGAGACGAAGCTCCAAAGCACTTCCCAAAGCCAAACCTGCACCAAAAAAAGGCCATGGTCACTGGTGGTCTGCTGGGGTCTGGTCCACTACAGCTTTCTGAATCCTGGTGAAACCATAACGTCTGAGAAGTATGCTCAGCAGATCGATGAGATGCACCGAAAACTGCAACGCCTGCAGCTGGCGTTGGTCAACAGAAAAGGCCCAATTCTCCACGACAACGCCCGACCGCACTTCGTACCACCAACGCTTCAAAAGTTGAACAAATTGGGCTATGAAGTTTTACCTCATCGCCGTATTCACCTGACCTCTTGCCAACCAACTACCACCTCTTCGAGCATCTTGACAACTTTTTGCAGGGAAAACACTTCCACAACCAGCGAGATGCAGAGAATGCCTTCCAAGAATTCATCGAATCCCAAAGCACGGATTTTTACGCTATAGGAATAAACAAACTTATTTCTTATTGGCAAAAATGTGTTGATTGTAATGGTTCCTATTTTGATTAATAAAGGTATACTTGAGTTTAGTTATAAGGATTTGAAATTCACGGTCCAAAACCACAATTCCTTTTACACCAACCTAATAGGTTCCATGGGCATTCAATAAATATTTGAATGAACGCAGAGCTCCTAGTTAACTCCTTATGGTATTACTTTAATTATCAATCTTCTCTCTACTGTTGGATATTTAGTTTGTTTCTGATTTTCTTTTTCACAGTTGAGCTTTGAGTTCTCCCAAGACCTATGCTGTATAAATATTAATGGATGTTGGTGATGGGGAGATGTTTTAGTTTCCCAGCTGCTAAAACAAGTACCATACAGTGGGTTAGCATCAACAATGGGAATTTATTGGCTCATGGTTTGGAGACTAGGAAAAGCCCAAAGACAAGGTGTCAGCAAGGTGATGCTTTCTCACAGAAGACTGTAGCATTCTGGGGCTGGCTACACAAGACAGCCTTGGTCTTTGGCTTTTCTGTCACATGGCAGTGTACATGGCGGCTTCTCCTGGTTTCTCTCTTTAACTTTCACTCTGCCTCTAAAGGACTCCAGTGGGAAGTAGATGTGGCTTAAGTGATTGAGCTCCCGCCTACCACATGGGAGGTCCCAGGTTCAGTTCCTGGTGCCTCCTAAAGAAGACAAGCAAGACAGTGAGCTGATGTGATGGGCAGGCATGGCGAGCTGATGCAACAAGATGCAACAAGGAGACACAAAGAGGAAAGACAATGAGAGACACAAAAAGCAGGGAGCAGAGATGACTCAAGCAATTAGGCACCTCCCTCCCACATCAGAGGTCCCAGGTTTGGTTTCCGGTGCCTCCTAAAAAAAAGACCAACACAGCAAACATATACAGCAAATGCAAACAACGAGGGGCTGGGGAGAAATAAATTAATAAAATAAATCTTTAAAGGACTCCAGTAATCTGGATTAAAGCCCATCCTGGTTCAGTTAGGGCCACACTGTAACTGAAGTGCAATCTTTTTTTTTTCTTTTTTTGAATTTGTTTAAAATTTATTTTTAATTTGTTTTTACATTTTTTTAATATATATATTTACTTTTTATCCATTTTAACCCCCCCCCCCCCCGGTTTTTTGCAGTTTTTGTGTCCATTTGTTGGACACTTCTCTGTGTCTGTTTCCTTCCCTCTCTTCTCATTCTTCTCCTCCTGTCTTCACCTGGATTCAATCCTGGGAACCTCCAATGTGGGAGAGAGGCGTTCTGCCACCTGTGCCACCTCAGCTCCTGGTTTTTCAGCGCGTCTCATCTTGGCTCTCCCCTGTGTCTCTCTTCTGTTACGTCATCATCTTACTGCGTGGTTCAGTGGGGCCCGACAGCTCACCTGCTCATGGGGCCTGATGGCGTGCCTGTGCACCTTCTATATTTTTCTTTATTTTACCAGGAGGTCCTGGGGATTGAGCCCAGTTCCTTCCATATGGGAGATGGACACCCAACCATTTGAGTCACATCCGTCCCCACTGCTGTATCTCTTAAGGTTGACCAAAGATACCTAGAGTTACAGTCATTTCCCATACAGGATGGTCATATAATAAATCAGGCTTAGTTTATCACCAGCATTCCAAAAACCAGACCTAGGGAGAAAAACTAGGTTTAGAGACACATGCATGGTTTCTAATATAGCGAATGTTTAGCCTACCCTGATTATCACAAAATCAGGACAGCGAGAATATTCACATGAAGTACCATCTTGAAAAGATTTTTACAGTGGGTCCACACCCACCAGGACCAAGAACATATCCAAATTGGGGTGCACAATTCAACCCACCACGGGAGAACATGATTTTAACCTTTTATATTCATTTTTTATTGTCCTAAAATTTTAAACTCTTCGCTCCATCTGGAATGTGCTCTCCTGCCTCTTCATCTCTACCACCTGCCCAATCTTCTTTTACAAAGAAAAATGTTACTTATTCTTCAAGACTTTACTAAACATCACGTTCTCTGTGAACCTTCTGAACCCTACGATTGCCATACCCTGAGCCCTGCCCCACCTCTGTTCTGCACATACCCCTGTTAACGTACCTTGCGTTGTGTTGTTTGTTTCTCTGTATATTCTCTCATAAACATGGGCAGGAACCATCCTTGCCTCCATGCTTCACCACCAATCTGTCACTTAGGAAGTACTCAGTAAATATTTATTGAGTGAGTTTCATAAAAATTTATTCTGATATTTGGAATAGAAGGATATTTTAATCAATGATTATAGTTTATGTTTTGTTATTCACTCTGCTAATTATAGAAATAGACTTCAGCTGGGTTACACTCCTAATTCCACTGTCTAGCTATGCCAGTTTCGCATTGCTTTGTTTAACTGGCTTTTTTTGTTTGGTTGGTTGGTTGGTGGGATTTTTTTGCAGATATCAGGAACCAAGTAAAAAGGTTCTCCTGTAAAGTTGAACCTAGGTCTTTGCTTGATGCGTTCAATAGTATCAAACTAGAGCTCAAGGCACTTATCCTGGTTCCGAATGTTACCCATTGAGTATGTTGTCCTCTCATTTAATTTGCTTGGTGCATATCCACCATATATGATAAAATGGGGGAAATAATCTTACATAGCTGCTCCAGCAAATTGTTGAGGTGCAGGGATTCATATTTGCTTGTCCAGCTGTCTTCAGGATCCTCGGACTAAAAGTTCAACTTTCAGAATTTTACAGTGAGACCTGAAAGATAAATAGCCGGGTAAAAAGGGAGAAGGAGAATGGGGTGAACTCCCAGGCATATTAGAGGAGAGAGTGCATTAGCAGACTAGGTAGGTTCACATGTATATAATAATTGAAATCTCTGGGTTTGAACTGAAAAAGCAAAATGTTAATGAGTTTTCATTCCTATTATCATTCAAGCAGATCAACAACCAATTGATATTTTTAACAATGTTTTACTTCCATGTATTGGGTTTTGGTTTAGGAAAATTCAAGTGCCATTCATTCTGCTCTGCTGAGATAAATTTACTACATACGCACCTTGAAAGTGGACAAATAAGTAGATCTCTAATAAATGCATTCTTCATCTAACTTTTCAGACTCCAGAATTCCTGAGTAGATAGACCAGGAAAGCTCTGACATTTGCCTGGAGAAAATTTCAGGCAATCACTGATGATAAGGACTTTGAAACCTTGAATGAAAATAGGCTCTACAAAGGAAAAACAGTGGTACTTGTGTTTGCTTAGCAACAGGAAGATCAGTCAACAGCTCTTTACTGAGAACCTGTGCTTGGTTAGCACTGGTGATAGAAGAGTGAGTGAAATGCAGAGTACTGCTGCCCTCAGCAGAGCTTCGAGTCTGCTGGGGAGCACAAACTGTGCAGGTAAATACCAGGGAGGGGCGCAGGGTGCCAGGAGGGCATACGACAGGGGACTCAACAACTCTGTTGGGATTCAACGTGGACTTCTCTGGAGAGCTGCAGTTAAGCAGAAATCTGAAAGATAGCAATAAAGATAAAGAGGGAGAAAGGCGTGAGAGAACATTCTCCTCGGCAGACGAGTGAAAGGTATGATATGCTGTCTCCAAATGTGTGAATGGCCTTTTTGTTTTTAAAAATAAATAAAGACCTGTCCGTTCTAACTCCATGTTTAGATACACTGAAGTAGGTTGTTAACTCTAATATGAATGTTTTTTGAAATAAGGTTTTAGAAATCCCCTGCTGGGATGTTAACACTGTCTGTGTTAATGCAGATAGTCCAGACTAGCAGTGGTCAACCAGACCCAAGAAGGCTTCCAGAACATTCCCGATTCGACTTAGCAACACCTACTGAGCACTGCATGCCAAGTGTTTCGGTAGGCACACAATAACAAAACTCTTGCATTCTTTCTTTCAAAATAATAACACTGATAAATTTAGGTATTTAAATAGTTTATTACTGTTTGCTTATAATGCCCCAATTTTTATATTTATATATTTGTTAGGGACTCAGTTACTACCGGTCAAGGATATTGAAAAAGGAATAATTCCTACATTAAACAAAAGAAATTGAAATAGATCATCCCAATATCCCTTCAACCTCTGTAATTCTATTATCCCCTAATTATTTTAGACCTTTCAAAGAACACGATACAATTTATAATCCTAGTATAAATACATTTCACGATAATTACTTCTCTTCATGTTATCTCAAGAGTCACTGGAAATTCTAAAGAATAATTATTGGCCCTGAACTAGATTCCCAAGGTCTCTTTTAGCCCTAACAGTCCAAGGGTTCTATTTTTTATTCAAAATTGCTCTGTTGGTTTGTGTTAATCATGCTTTCACCTGCAAATCAGGGTGTTCTCTGATGGTAAGATGTGCACTGGTACCCTAGGATGGATGAACCTCCAAGTACCTAAGTGCTATTTGCTTGCAAAGTGGCATTGGTTTGAAAAAGTGCAGTGTTTTGTTCAAAGTACAGCAAATGGCAAACCTCCTTAAAAAGATTCTCTTTCTTACATTGAAGAACATCTTTTCAAAATCTCATGCAATTCTGGGTTACAGGTCCCTACTTCTTTTTTTTTTTTTTTTTTTTTTTTCTCATCAGAAAAGTTTTATTTGTTCTAATGACAAAAAAAATTAAACCACATCCAAGGCCTTAACTTACAGGCACAAATCAAAGTAGCCATTTAAAGCATTAGATATTAAGGTACAAGACATACAATAGGGAATCTGGAGGAAAATGCTTTGCCAACTGAAGTTCACACCAAACTTCGCTCAACTCGACAGTTGAGCTCTGCTAGTGCTTGGTGTGGTTCAGGGGGACAGCATCTCTGCAGAACCGAAGGAGACAACTGTGTTTTGCAAGTACTGAAGCATTTTAGACTGCACTGATAGCTGTATTGTTTTCTTTTACTTTTTTTTTTTTTTTTTTTAAAGATTTTATTTATTCATTCATTTATCCCCCCCCTGCTGCCTGTGCTCGCTGGGCCAGCCAACCACGCCGTGCGGGCGGGCCTGCCCTCACCAGGAGGCCCCGGGAACCGAACCCGGGGCCTCCCACATGGTAAACGGGAGCCCCACTGATTGAGCCACAGCCGCCTCCCTATTGTTTTCTTTTTAACTTCATTTTTAAAGGAGTTTTAGATTACAGAAAAATTATATCAACAGTATAGGGGATTCCCATGTACCCCACCCCCTCCCTTCCCACATTTTCCCTATTAATAACATCTTTCATTAGTGTGGTACATTTGTTATAATTGATGAACAAATATTGAAGCACTGCTACTAACCATAGTCTGTAGTTTACGTTATGGTTTATACTTTGTACCACACAATTTTATAGGTTTTGACAAAATGTATAATGGCCTGTATCCATCATTGCAAGGTCTTGCAGAACAATTTCAGTGTCCAAAAAATGCCCCATGTTACAACTCTTCTTCCCTTTCCCTTCCCTCAAAACCTGTGGTGACCACTGACTTTATATCAGTGTTACAAGTTCTTTCATTACTAGAGTAATAATAAGTCTACTTTGGTCCACAGTTGCATTTCCCCCTTGTGTTTGCTCATTCCTCAATCTTCAGGATTTGGGGATGGTGATGCCCACTCTGCTTCTGATTGAAAGGGGAGTTAGATCCCATTGGGCAGATGGATTGAACTGTTTTGTTTGCAGTTGTAGATACTCTCTGTTTTGGAGGATGGGCATTGTCCATCATAATCATTTTGTTGGTTGTCCTGGGTGAGTCTGATGAACTGGAGGGTAGGTGTTGGCTCAACTCTGAGATTCAGGTCTCAACCAGCATATGAACAGACTGAAGATGTAAGTCTCTGGGACATATATTTAACAAGTATAGTGCTGATTCTGTCCCTGCCTCTTTGAGGGCAGCGTTATCAGCCTCTTACTTTAGGTCAGGTCTTTGATTTTAAGGTATATAGTTATGATCTTTGTGGTAGATTGAGTTATCTTCAAGAGATCCTAATCACAATGGGTTCACACCCACAGGAATGCGGATGGAGTGAGAATAAGTTTTTCCTGGTGTACATGTTAGTTTTAGTTAAGCTGTGGCCCAACTGAAGGAGGGTGGGTCTTATAAAGAGAAGCAGGAAGTCAGCGGGAACTCAGGTGAGAAAGGAGAGGACATTGCCATGTAACAGGAAAGCCAAGGGTCCCCAAGGATTGCTGTCAAGCCACCACCAGAGTGCCAGTTTGGGGGGAGAAAGCATGGCCTCACGGATGCCTTGATTTGGGCCTCCTTCCAGCCTCCAAACCGTGAGCTAATGTAAATTCCTGTTGTTTAAGCCAAAACCTGTTAGTGGTATTTGCAGGTCAGGCAAATTAAGACAGCATTGGATGGCTGCATGGAGATACTGCTGTTCAGTTTTCTCTGCGTTGCGAGGACTGTGATGAGTTTTCAGGGAAGGTAATGTCACTGTTGGCAAGACACATCCTCCCCTGCAAAGTCAGGAGCAAACTGACTGGTTAGAGGAAAGCGAAAAGGAGACTCTCCCCAACCAATTGGTATCTTGTGAAGTCTTAAGGGGACAAACAAAAATAAAAGGAGGCATATTTTCAAAAGAGAATGAATCTTCTCCCGAATTCCAACACATACTTCAGGAGAAACCCTGCCCTTTCCCGGTGCTGAAATACTTAACTCTTTGATCTTCTTAGAAACCATTTTCCTGGCCACAAATATATAAATGCTAAAGAGAGGGTTTATTACTGGATAATATTCATAAAGGCTGGTTATGGTAAATGGTGGCATTTAAATGCATCACTAGTTAAAACAGCAATAACCAACATCGAAGTTGACACAACTTACTGTACCAGCATTGTCCTCTGGGCAAGTCAATTTCTCCATTTAACTGATGAGGAACTGAAGACCAAGATGCACAGCTAATGATTGGCCCATCTGCGACTTAAAACATGGGCCTCCTCACTCCACAGCCTGAGCTCCTGGCACTACCCTCCCAGCCAGGCGTAACCTGGGACATTCGCTGATGTCTAGAGACAAAGTCATGTAGAAACGCTACCCATGTCTGGTTCCTCCATCCGAAATAGAAAATCCTGGGAGGGGTGGTCTGTTGATTGGATGCTGCATGTCTGATGTTTTAATCATCACATCGCAATCCCTGCCAATAATTAGAAATGTAGGCCATTGGCCCCTGGAAGGATAGAGAAAGGGTTGTGAATGAATGCGTTTAAATCCATTACCGCTGCTGGAAAAAAGAAACTCAAAGTACATTCTCTGCTGAGGATGTGTCAGTGTCCTAATCTCTATACAGAATAACATCGTTTCCTGTTGACTAAAGCCCAGCACAGAAACAGAAGCTCTGATGCTGTGTTTCTTAGCTTAGAAGACTAACCCTAGGCCATGTTAAAAACACACAATATGTGCATGCATTCTTAAAATGAAGCTAATTCATTTTCGGGGGACTTTCAGTGCTTATTCCTGTCACTTTTCAGTCTCGGGCACTGCAATTTGTGGCATAATTTCTCACACATTTTCAGTCTCCAAGAGGAAAACAGTTGATTGCTCTCCCTCCCCTCTGAAAACTGTCCTCATAATGCGTGGAGACTAAATTACCAAGGCTGTTCCTGTTGAAGTTTAATTTCATTTTCACTGTCTTATCTCTAGATAATAAATCTTCTCTGTCCTTTGAGGAGATTAATCTTTTTTTTTCCCCCATTTTAACAGTAGATACGTTTGAAATCAGAGGCCAGAAAGCAATATCTCATTATTACGGGTTTTCTTTTAGAAACGATGGTGGAATTGCTCCCCGATATTTTTGAGAAAGATTAAGGATTTAAAATAGGCAAGGATTTTTAAATTTCGAAACCTGTTCCTGACTCCCTACCCGAGTCACAGAGGGGTTGACAGCCTGCAGTTCCCGTCCATGCCTGAGTCATGGTGTGTCTACTGCCGTGTGATGGGGATAAAGCGATGATTATGAAACTCCTAGAAAAGGAGACAGCTGTTGTAATGACTCCAGAATTGTCCTGTATGGTTTGGTGTCCATCTCTTTGTGGATTATTAAAAACGAGGTCCCTGCATTATCCTTACCCAGTAATGAGTATGAAAGGTGAAGCAGTCTCTTTGATTTTCAAAGTCTAGAGTTTCCCCAGAAAGATGCAACGCATTTCCAGAGAAAAAGAATTTAAATGGTAGGAAAATGGAGGCAAAAAAATATGGATCTGAGGACACCATTTTGTTCTGAACCTGTTTCTTACTTGCATTAGCAGAGCCAAAGAAGAGAGTTGGGTTTTGTCAAAGGAAGACTCATTAAATGTCCTTCTTGATGGAGGCAGCCAAGGGGAGAGAATAAAGCTTTCCATTTCCCCAATGTGTCGTGGAAAAACAGTCAAAGAGAAGAGAGTTTTAAATACATGCTTTTTACAGACTTAGGACTTCCATTTCACTTTCAAGCTTTCTGAATCTTTCTATTTCAAGTGTCTCATAAGTAGCAGACCTTCCTTTTTAGGTAAATTTATGTTCACTCTTCCCTGTTCATTCATTTTATTCAGGCTGTTGCATCCTCTGGCGAGACAGCGAGGACAAAGCTAAGTCCCTGTCCTCATGGAACTTTTTAGTAGCGGAGATGAATGATCAATCACTAAGTATGTAATGTGATATTAAGTGGGGATGGGGGCTCTGAAGCAGGGTATTTGGAGGAGATATATTTTCCTCGGGGGAATATGTCATTAAAGTGACCACAATAAATATTAATACAATCGCCCTCCATCTTTTTATTGACAATCCCCCATTATCCAAGGCTGGCTTATCCAGCTGGGGAATTATTCTCCTCCCCCTCCTTGTATCCTATTCTCTCTGCACACCGACTCACCCCAGCCGTGTGCTACTTACACTAATGCTGCTTTACCACCCAAGTCTAAAATTCAACCCCGCCTCTGTGTTCAATAATAGTCTCTAACCATGGAGCTCCTCACAGCAAAATTCATAGCCAGTGGGTGGTTGGGTTGGGTGAACATGTTATCCTTGCTTTTCATTAGATCATCATCACTTTCCATGATTTTTTTTGAACTTGTGTAAATGGAATTTCATGATCAGAAATAATGGGCATCTCTGGTTCTCTGGGAGAAGGCAGCCTGGCTGGTGGGAAAAGTTCAGGTCCTGGAATAGAGGACTCAGGTCCCTATCCTTGGGGTTGTCACAATCAAGCAATCATTGTACTTATTTTCTCAGAGACCCCAGGGCCATAGCCATGGGATCAAGATAATGGCAGTATTCTTCCTAACTTGGCAAGCTCTTGTGAAGATTAAATGAGATTATGAACCAGGCACTTTTCAAGGGCACATAAAGGACCGTATATGCTAGCTGCTGAAATTGGTTTTGAAAGACGCCCTGCTCTTCATCCCGAGCTGTGGAGTCCCACTGATACATTTAATTAGTAGAATGGAAATATTCCAAAATAGTGCAACTGCCCAATGCCTTGTGAATGTCCTGGAATGCTCATTGGTTTCTGCACGTTCATCCCTTTTAGGTTTTTCAGGAAAATTACATTCGTTAGAACTGCCCAGATGATTGGCAACAGAAGCTTGTTCATTTTCCCCCTTTTCTAGGTTTCTAATATTTTGGAGAATAAGTTAAGGTCTTTGATGTTTATATAAATTTAGAGAAATTTAATATAAGAAGATTTATAGATCTCCTTTAGCCCAGCTGCCTCACCTTACAAAACAATCTAGGTCTGGACACTCTTACCTGAAGTGGCCTGGCTGCCTTTGAGTGTAGAATTGGAAAGTATAATGACCATTTTGTTTTTTATTTTAAGATTTATTTATTTATTTATCCCCCCCCTTGCTGCTTGTGCTCGCTGTATCCATTTGCTTTGCACTTTTCTGTGTCTGTTTGTCTCCCTTTTGTTGCATCATCTTGCTGTGCAAGCTCATTGCGCCACGCAGGCTGTCAGCTAACCACGCCATGCAGGCCGACTTGCCTTCACCAGGAGGCCCTGGGAATTGAACCCGGGGCCTCCCATATGGTAAACAGGAGCCCAACCAATTGAGCCACAGCCGCTTCCCTGTAATGACCTTTTAAGCTCGCTCTGGTAGTTCTTCTGTTCACACGTAGTCCTGGGATGGAAGACCTTGCACTGATTTTTTTTTTTCTTTTCTTTCTTTCTTTCTTTATTTTAAAAAGCAATTTATTGAAGTATATCATTCATACATGAACATACATAAACTATAAGTGTTCAGTAAACATCGTGATCTTACAAAACAAACATGCATAACATCATACAGGGCTCCAGCACATCACCCCCCCACACAAATACCCTGCATTATTGTGAAACATTTGTTAACAAATCATGAAAGAGCATCGTCAAAGTATTACTACTAGCTATAGTCGAATCTCCCTCCCCTATACATTTTTTAAGGACTTATTTATTTATTTATTTATTTACTTTTATCCATTTTTACCCCACCACCACCACCACCCCATTTTTGCTGTTTCTGTGTCTATTCGCTGGCAACTCTGTGTCCGTTTCCTGCCCTCTCTTCTCATTCTTCTCCTTCTGTCTTCACTGGGATTCAATCCTCAGAACCACCTGTGCCACCTTAGTTCCTGGTTTTTCGGTGCATCTCATCTTGGCTCTCCCTTGTGTCACTCTCCTGTTACGTCATCATCTTGCTGCGTGGCTTGTGGGGCCTGGCAGCTTCCCCGCTTGCGGGGCCTGGTGGCGCACCCACGCATGGGGCTGGTAGCCCACGCACCTTCTATATTTTTCTTTTTTTGTTGTTTTTACCGGGAGGTCCTGGGTGTCGAACCCAGGACCCTCCATATGGGAGACAGACTCCCAACCACCTGAGACACATCTGTCCCCCTGCTATGTCTCTTAGGGTTGAGCAAAGATACCCATAGTTATGGTCTTTTCCCATACAGGATGGTCATATTATAAATCAGGCTTAGTTTATCACCAGCATTCTAAAAACTAGACCTAGGGAGAAAAACTAGGTCTGGGGACACATGCATGGTTTCTAATATAGAGAATGTTTAGCCTACCCTGATTATCACAAAATCAGGACGGCAAGAATATTCACATCTTGCATAGATTTTTGTGCCTTCTCTTCGGGTTATCTTTCTAGGAAAGAGAACTCTAGATCACTACTTTTAATACTTTAATTCTCATTTCACAAAGATATTTTCCATGCAGAAGGAAGACTCTTATCTCAGGGCCGGGAGGGTAATTATTCTAGTGAGTTAGGTTATGGGAAACGTAAAATGGCCCACTCTGATACCAAGAGACTTCAACTATTCAGTTGGCTTTTCCATCTGTTCCGAAAACACTCACAATGATGGGGCTGGGATATGAAGATAATTAATTCTCAACCTCTGTCTTTGACAGGCTCACAGCCAATGGGGGGAAAATAGATGCCTAGACACATTGTAGACACATAATTACCTCATAATGTGACAGAGGCTGTAACAGAGGTGGGGGCAGAGGCCATGGAAGCACAGAAAAGGCTGCTCCAAAACAGGGGCATTTGAGCTTTCCCTAAGGTTGGGTAGGATGCTCCCAGCCAAACGCCAGTCCCAAGGATTCTGAAGCAAAGAAATGGCAGGAGCAGAGGAAGGAGGCAGGAAGGTCCACAGCATGCTTGGGGAGAGGCACGTGGCCTGACGTGGCTGGAGCACAGGGTAAACGGTAAAGAACAGTAATAAATGAGACCGAAAGGAATTTGGGAGCCAGATGGTGAAGGGCCTGCCAGTCCACACCAAGGAGTTTATAGTTTATAACGAGACCCTTCAAAGGCTTTTTAACTGGGAGAATTACATGCTCAGACCTGTTTGACAGCAGTTAGAAGGTAGACTGCGTGGTGGTAGGGAGGGAGAAGGTTCTGGAAGCAGAGTAAGGCTGGGAGACATTACAGGACTGCTGTATGCTGACATCATTACAAGGCCAGGTTCTCTTGTCCTACTGCCTGTGTCAGTGGCGCACCCCTCTGGCAGTGTGACCTTGGTCGTGTGCCAAGGTCAAAGATGGGTAGGGAATAATAATATCCCCTATCTCATCATGGGGGTTAGTGCATCAGTACATGGTGCAGTGAGTGTTGAAACATGTCAACTTTTATCATCATCTGCCCTAAGAGTTACTAAAAGCTCCAGCCAGGAGGTTATAAGTTTGCCTGCCGTTTTAGTACCTAGTCGGCCAAAAGGAAGAGAATGGTGAACACGGCCCAGGTTCAATAAAATCCATTTGGATTGCAGGCCTACTAAATGCTGAACCCTGAACTGTTTTGACGCAATTGGTCTAGAATAGACCTTATTGCATGAGTCAGCTTTTCCTTGGGGAGTTTGACAGGAACTCCCTGGAAGACGTGGTGACTCCTTCAGGCCTCTAGGGTGTCACTGAGTAAATCACTGATCTGAGCAGCATAATAATGAGCAAAGCTGCTTCACTCAAGAGTCAGTTTGGAGCTCTTGCATTAATAGGGTAACTGCACAGAGACTAGAGGAGGAGAGCAAGTAAATTAATAAACGGAAACCTGATAGCATCAAAGAGTTGGTACAACCTCAGAGTGCCAGCCTGAGACACAGCAAGCCACACTTAGCAGGTGGCATCTGGGTAAATCGTAGTAATTCGGTGAATGCTGCAAACGCCTTAGAGTCGATGCTGAAGGTGCTTTTTCACGGGATGCAGCTCTGAGAATGAGGCAGGTAAGGAAGCCACTATGGGTACTATAGGACAGTGATTCTCAACAGGGCACCCAGGGGGCATCTGGTAATGCCCGGAGACATGTTTGGTTGTTGCAACTAGACATGGGGTTGCTACTGGCTTCTAGTGGGTGTAGTATCAGGAAGTATCCTAAAATGTACAGGACAGTCCTCCACAGCAAAGAGTTCATCTGGCACAAACCGTCAGTAGTGCCAAGATTGAGAAACCCTGAACTAGACCAACATTTAACCAAGGTGGGATATACATATTCATCATTGGTGATACAGAAAGTGGTTTTAGGACAATCTTTTATCACTTTTTATAGTTATGCCTGTATTTTAAGATAAATTATAAGCGTATATTTATTATGTAAAACCTATGGTTACAAAAGATATTGGTGAAGAATGGGGCTAAAGTAGTGGGTTCTTTTTTTTTTTTTTTAGAGGATGACTTAAAGAAAGATGCAAAGTACATAATAGTATAAATGGACTTCAAATATGGCACCCACAAAAAATAAGGAAGGAGGTGGGAGTATGACTAAGGTTTAGGAAACATTGGTTTGGACCAGGGGTCAGCAAACTTTTTCAGTAAAGGCCCTGATAATGAATATTTTAGGTTTTAGGGGTCATAAGGTCTCTGTCAACTCTGCCATCATAGGGGAAAGCAGCCCCAGACACCAGGCAACCAGGTCCCTTCACCACCTGGCCCCTCTGAAACCAATGTACAAGGTGAATCCTTTCAAGGCCACACCCCAGGTGTGGTGTGACCATGGCAAGGGAGAACACTCCTACCTACCCGGGTTATTAAGATTTAAAATATTCTCTTTGCCATATCTACTGCAAGAATGAAGACCTTTCAGTGACCAGACTGCTGGCATTCCAGAAGATATCGACATCAAGCTGAAAGGGAAGGGACCTACAGTTATTGAAGGGCCCCAGAGGGACTCAGTCTCCTGGGGAAGAAAAAGAAAAGGCTTTGGGTTGACCCATGGTGGGGAACTAGAAAGGAACTGGATACAGTTTGCATGGTATGTGTTCATGTACAGAACGGGATCAAGGCTGTTAACTGGGCTTCCGTTACAAGATGAGGTCTGTGTGTCTCACTTCCCCATCTTGCACTTTCATAGTTAGTGGTGTTTTTAATCTAAGTACATGATCATACATGCGTCACGGTTACATTTTTAGATACAGCATATTGTAACAGTGGGTTCAAATCCCAACTCCTCCTTATACTCCCTGGGTCCTCATAAGCCTGTTGATTACCCATGCTGAGCCTCAATTTCCTGCTTAATAAAATAGGGGTGATAGCACCTCTTCTCCAGGATTGATAGAAAGATGAAATGGGATACTGCATGTGAGAGTTTCTGTAACAGTGACACATAATAGTTCTTCAATAAATGTTTATTTTTTTCCTCTCTCCTCCTCTCCCTCAGTTCTTCCACATATTTAATGAGGATGCTGTTTGTTTGCTAAAGGCTGCCAAGGCAATGCACCAGAAATGGGTTGGCTTTTACAGTGGGAATTTATTAGTTTAAAAGCTTACAGTTTCAAGGCCAAGAAAAATGTCCAAATCAAGGCTTCATCAGGCAAAGCTCTCTCCTCAAAGACACAGCCGCTGGCAATCCTGGACATGGCAGGGCACAATGGCAGCCTCTGCCAGTCTCTGCCTTCTCCACCAAGCTCCATTACTTTCAGCTTTTGGCTGCTGCTTCTGTGGTTCTCTCTCCTGGGTTCCACTGATTTCAGCTTCTTGTTCTCGTGGCTTTCTCTCTCTGCTTCTGTGGGTTCCTCCCTGAGCTCCTGGGTCTTTTCTCTCACTTCCGTCTCTCCATCCTGTTTATAAAGGTCAGAGGATCAAGACCTACCCTGAGTCATGCCTTATTGAAATAACCTAATCAAAAGGCCCTTAACTGAAGGGAGTTAATCAAAAGATTCCACCTACAATAAGTTCGCAGCCACAGGAATGGATTAGCTCTAAGGATATGAACTTATGGGGTCCACCTAGCTTCTAACTTTCAATGATACCCTTTCTGTCATTATCTAAGCCCTGATAAAAGTGCTCACCCAAGTCAGAGGTACCCAGAGTCCTGTAATACACCATTAGTTGCCTTGCTGAAATTTTTAAAAATGGTCCCTTAATTAATTCCCATTGAATCTGATTTGTCAACCCTTCCAAATGCACCTAAGTATTGGTGAGTCCAGCTGATATTTCTTTCATTATAACAATTACTGAGTGTTTGCTTGGTGCCAGGCAGAGCTAGGCACCAGATACAAATGTGAATAAGATGTGGTCCAAGTAACACAAACCAAGGTCGTGCAGTTATAAAAATAAATACATCCTTATAGGGAGGGTTACTATTTGCCCTAAATACTCTAAGTCAGCGCTATTCCATAGAAATCAAGTGCAAGCTGTGTATGTCTTTTTCTTAAGATTTATTTATTTATTTCTCCCCACCCCCTTGTTGTTTGTGCTCACTGTCTGCTTTCTGTGTCCATTCATTGTGCGCTCTCTGTGTCTGCTCATCTTCTCTTTAGGAAGCTCCAGGAACCAAACCCAGGACCTCCCATGTGGGAGACAGGCACTCAATTGCTTGAACCACCTCCACTCCCTTCTTTGTTGTGTCTCTCATTGTGTTTCCTCTTTGTGTCTCCTTGTTGCGTCAACTTGTTGCATCAGCTCGTCGTACCAGCCCATCGCACCAGGTTGCTGTCTTGCTCATCTTCTCTAGGAGGGGACCAGGAACCGAACCCAGGACCACCCAAATGCTTGAGCCACATCTGCTTCCCTGTGTATGTCTTTTTTTTTTCCCCCACCCCCTGCCCTGTTGTCTGCGCTTGCTGTCTTTTCCTTGTGTCCACTCGCTGTGCACTCTCTGAGTCTTCTCGTCCTCTCTCCAGGAATCACCGGGAACTGAACCTGGGACCTCCCATGTAGGAGAGAGGTGCTCAATCGCTTGAGCCACCTCAGCTTCCTGGTTTGTTGTGTCTATCATTGTCTTTCCTCTTTGTGTCTCTTTGTTGCGTCATCTTGTTGCGTCAGCTCAACATATCTGCCTGTTGTGCCAGCTTGCTGTCTTGCCCATCCTCTCCAGGAGGCACTGGAAACCGAACCCAGGACCTTCCATGTGGTAGGCGGGAGCTCAATCACCTGAGCCACATCTGCTTCCCTGTGTATATCATTTTAATTTTCCAGTAGTCACGTTAAAAAAGTAAAAGGAAATAGGTGAGATGAATTTTTTAAACAAAATAATTTTATTGATGCATATTAATAAAGCATACAATTCATCCAAAGGGTGAAATGAATTTTAATGACATATTTTCTTCAACCTGCTAGATCCTGAATATTATCATGTCCACATGTAATCATAATTCAAAATTCACTAATGAATCATTTTAAAACTCAGAAAAGTTTTTAAAAACTATGTGGTCCCCTCCTCCCAAGCTGCCTACTGCCTTGGGTCAGGAGCGCGGTGGGACTGGGGAGCAGCAGATACATAGTTGCACATGACTGAAGGTAAGTTACCTGGAGACGGGTGAGGAGGGGGAACGAGGCCGGGGTAATTGGATCCGATCATGCAGGGCTTTGTGTGTCATGCTATGTTGAAACTACTGTTTATCGGCTAAGGGTTTTCACTTTTCTTTAGGAGTGAGACCCTGTGTTTAGAACAAACCTTTTAGTGACGGCTCCATTACATAAGTGAGCACTGCTAACACTGAGGTTCCGCTGTGCGTCCCCCTTTCCACCCACCACCACCAGAGTGGAGGTGGGGGGTTTGGAGAAGAACCTGATGTTTAATAAGATGCTGCATTTAAGTTGATTTCAGTTGCCTCAAATATCATAGCTCATAGTGTGTGAATTGGATTTTCCATTCGTGTCACTCCTTTGCACCCCAGATCTTGCGGGAGCACTGTATTTTATAGAATGAGGAGACTAGATCTGAGTTGTAAAAAGGTACCTCTGACAACTGTGGAGAATGGACTGAAACTGAAGAGTGTTTTAAAATCCCGTGGAAGGCCGTCTGTCTCCGTTTGCCACCATTGCTATAACAAAGTACCATAGACTCATTGGCTTCAACAATGGAAATTTTATTTTCTCACAGTTTTGGAGACCTGAGGTCCCAAACCAAGGAGTCAGCAGACTCATGCTTCCTCTGGAGACTGTCAGGTCTGGTGGTGGCTTGCAGGCAGCCAGTCTCCGCCTCCGTCACATGGCCCTCTGTCTCCTTCTGTCTCCTCCAGGGTATCCAAATTTCCTCTGCTTCTTAGAAGTCCATTCATACTGGATTAAGGCCCACCCTGATCCAGTTTGGCCTCACCTGTATAGGATCTTTGAGGATCCTTTTTACAAATGAATTCACATCCACAGGACTAGGAGTTAGGACTTGGACATGTCTTTGTGGAGGACACGATTCCATCCATATTGCCATTTCTGTAAAGAACAAGCGTGAGTCTCATTTAAGGCCTTGCCAATGAGACACTTCACAGGCATCAGTCTTACAAGGAAGGTATGATTAACTCAGTTTTGAAGCTGAAACTCTGGTTAAATAGTTTGCCCAAGGTCACAAAAATAGTAAGTGGCAAAATTTGGACTTGGATCCCTGCCTTGACTATGCTGAGGTTACATAATAAGCTTTCCAGCTTCCTCAGCTAACTTCTCTACTCTCATTTGTCTTTCCTTGCTATCCTGAGGGTCTCCAAAGTTACCAGATATGTAGGCTTATCTGGATATTTCTCTTCCTCCCCTCCTCAGCACCCTTCCTGAAACACAGCTGTCATTCATAGGCTACTTATTGATATAATATTTTAAAACCTTTTCAGTGGATTCACCTAGCTTTCTGGAAATACCATCTTCATCCTTATGAGAAACTAGGCACTCACTCCCATGCTAGATTCATTCTTCAAGAAGATGACCTGATTGGCCAGGCAAGATCTATATCCACCTGTTTCTATGGCAACCCAGCAGGCAGTCACTTATCATCATGGCTGGTCCCTATTGCACAGGGCTAGAAGTTACCTTATACCTACCAAAGTACAGGTATAATCCCAACCTATTCAAGAAAGTCTTGTACCACCCATGTACCTTTGAGGAAAGAGACACCAGTCTTCTGTTTATCACAGACTTCAAGTGAGGCTGTTTCATCTCTTCCTTTGCCTAATATTTCTCTCTTCTTGGTCCTCTTGAGTCAATTTGGAGCCTTTACCTTAAGGAACTCTTAAGCTTTCTGGTGTCCAGCTTTTCTTTTCCCCTCAAAAAATTCTTCCCACCATACAAGAAAAGCTATTGCCTGCTTTTCATCCTGGCTCCCAACTGTCATATCTATGGCTTTATATAGGAATCATCGCTAATCAAACCAAAAATGGGGACCAGTGTGGGGAGAGAGGGGTGGGACAAAATACGAACCAGGAAATTATATTTTGGCTTCTTCCATCCCCACTTCCCGTTATCCAAGCACAGATGGAGCACAGTGTCATTGCCTGATAGATGGTTTGGAGCTGTACGTACCCCAGGAAAACATGTTCTTAGACGTAATCCATTCTGGTAGATGTGAACCCATTATAAGTAGGACTTTTTGATGAAGTTACTCAGTTAGGTGTGGCCCACCTCAATCAGGATGGACCTTAATCCTATTAAGTCCTATTGAGCCTCTTATAAGCAGAATGAAATTCAGATACACAGAGAGAAAGCCACAGGAGGCAAGGAGCTGAAATTCATCAGAAACCGAAAGAGAACTGAGAGGCCAGGAGAGGCCGCCACTTGCCTTGCCATGTGACAGAGAAATCAAGGACCAAGGATCTCTACCAGCCAGCCCCAGAATGTCCATCTTTGGGAAGAAAGCATCACCTCGATGACACCTTGATTTGGACTTTCTCTTAGTCTCAAAACCGCGAGCATAATAAATTCCCATTGTTTAAGCCGACCCATTGCAGCCAAGGAAACTAAAACAGCCAGTCCACCCTTTAATCAGCTATCATATTTGTCACTCTGGAGACCATCTATCATATGCTCTAACTTCTTGCTCACGTTGTCATTTGTATTAAATTAGGTGAGAAATGGATCTCCTTAAATTTCTGCTATCTAACGAGATGCTGCATTTCTGTAAATCTGTGACTTAATTCTATTCAGTGGTTGAAGGATGTTTTTTTTTTTAAGTTGATTTAGTTCATTGCCTTGAATATCAAAGCTCCTAATGTGTTAACTGGATTCTCCATTTGTGTCACTGAGGAATTATGTGAAAAATGCAAAGAGAAAAATATCCCTGTGGAAACAATGGAAGGAAGAAAGTTAATTGAATTTAAATTAGCTGTATCAATAATTTAAAACATAATTGCAAGTTTCAAAGGAGACTATCATGCATTCATACACCATAAGAAGATTTCTTTTGGATAAAATAGTCAAATGTAAATTTTATTATATATAATAAGTATATAGTAAAGTCTCATACTCCATTTCCTTATGAATGTCAGACGCTTTTAGACAGTAAAATGTCTTGAGTTTCTGGTGTTTAGAAATTCGTTAAATGAAAAATATAAATTCCACTTCCAGTTCATCTGAAAAAGAATTACAAAATTTCACCATGCATTTCCGGCCAATATTATCATTATATTGGCTGGAATTCATTCATAGCCCCTCATATAAAGGACTCTAAATTACTATAGGATCCTCAGTAAGACTCTATGAGGAAACGAAGTGCTTTATTTCTCAGATGCTGTATGTATTAGTCAGCCAAAGAGGTGCTGATGCAAAGTACCAGAAATCTGTTGGTTTTTATAAAGGGTATTTATTTGGGGTAAAAGCTTACAGTTACAAGGCCCTAAAGAGTTCAACTCAAGATACCATAAGAGGTATTTTCTTACCCAAAATCTGTTGCCATGTGTTGACGCAAGATGGCGGGTTCAGCCTTCCTCTTTCCTCATAAGGTTCTGTGGTCCCAGCTCCTACCGATCTCAGCTATAGGTTGAAGGGCTCGTTTTCTTTCCTGGATCAGCTGCTCTGTTCTCTTCACAAGGTCAGCTGTAAACTATCAGGCGAATGGCTCATCTCTCTTTCTGGAGCCACAGGATCCTCTTCCATGTCTGTGGAGCTCCCTTCCTCTGTGTATCTTCTCTGCCTATCTACTTTGGCATGAGAGTCTGTTTCATCAGCCCACCAAGGGGGCAGGGACTCAACCCTGCACGCCCTAATGACATGGTCGAATCAAAGCCCTAAAATTGATTAAATCAAGTAAAGCCTTTGGATTTAAATCAATCAAAGGGTATCATGCCCAGCGGAACAGACCAGTTTACAAACATAATCAGTATCTCTTTTGGCACTCATAAACAGTATCAAACTGCTACAATGAATTTACGTGGCTTTTATTAGAAAACATTTTTAATTTTAAAATAGTTTTTAACTGAGTGGGTGCAACTTAAGAGATAAAGCCAAGAATAACATCGTCTTAGTCAGGGTTCTCCAGAGAAACAGAGCCAACAGGATATACGTATATATTGAGATTTACCCTGAGGAATTGGCTCACACAATTGTGGGGGCTAGCAAGTCTGAATTCCAGAGTCCAAGTCTATGGGAGGCTGAAAACTCAGTGAGGAGTAGAGGGTGTAGTTTTCAGGCAGAAATCCTTCTGATTTCTGGAACCCTCATTTGTTTTGCTCCTAAGGCAAAGGACCTAATTGGATGAGGCCCACCCACATTGAGGAGGGTCATCTCCATTACTTATGGTCAATTGATTGCAGGTGGTAATCCCATCTACATACTACATCCACAGCAACTTCAAGGCCAGTGTTTGACCAGACAACTGGACACCATGACTGAGCCAAGTTGACACGTAATAGAATCCATCCCAATCATCATCACTTCTTAGAAATTTGTCCGACAGAAACCACATGAGCCCTACTGTACCCTTCTACTGAGGGTCTGACACCATCTTTGGGAGAGAAGACACACCTCCTAGGTCATCCCTGATGTGTCCACCTAATGGCTCATACCTAGGTTTGCAGCCTTCTCTCCATTCTACCTCTTCGCTTTCTCTGCATCTCCATCCACAACCTTTCAAGCATTCTCTCCCACACTAGATCCTACCAGTCACCTTGTGTGGCTTTGGAAGCTATAACCTCATGCATTGTCTCTTTCTTTCCTGCATCTGTAGCTTCACTAACACATTAATCCTTTCCCCCCTGCCGTGGGACATGTGGGTTACAAGTGAATCTTTCTTTGGCACATGGAGGTAATGATCTTAGAATTAATTGTGGAAGTAGAATTTGTATTTCCTATTCCATGCCACTAACACCACCAGGAAACTCTGCTACCCTGAAGTGGTCATCTATTAGATAAGAAATGGGATTTTAATTGCCTGGGAGACGCTTTGTCTCTCAGGTCTGGACAGAAGTTTTAAAAATGTTCATTTCTAACATGGCATGGTTACATTGGTTTTAAGACTACTGGTTTCTGAGATATTTATATGGGATGTTAGCCAAAATTAATTCCCTCCTTCCTCCTTCTGTTTCAACAGCTCTGAGCAGCGGGTTCCCTGTTCCACTTCTTACCACAGCTCTGGTTTGCACTCGAGTGACAGTGTCACAAAAGCAGGACCTATGGGCCTTCCGGAAATAAGACAAGTGCCAACTGTTGTGATTGAATGTGATGACAATAAAGAAAATGTGCCTCATGAATCAGACTATGAAGACTCTTCTTGCCTGTACACAAGAGAAGAGGAGGAAGAGGAAGAGGATGAGGATGACGACAGCTCATTGTACACCAGTACGTTCACCCAACCTCGTCACCAAGGGTATCATGGAAATACCCCTGCATGTAAGGGTAGTATGATGCAAGCATGGTGTTACCAAAAGACAGCTGACAGAGTTGTCCAAAAACCTGTTCTAATTCTGGGTCTGGTCTTGACTGGCCTTGGGTCATAGGACAGCTTAATTGACCTCTTTGGGCCTTAGTTTCTTCATCAGTAAGATAAGAAGGTGAATATTTTCTAAATGTCCTCATATCTCTAAAAATTTAGACACCAGGCTCCTGTCTTCTACCTCTTTAGATGGCTCTGTCTTTCTCTGATTGCTTCCTTTAAGATGCAAACCCTCCACCCTCCCCAAAAGGGAACAAAAATTGCTGAAAGTCCCTTCTGGTCTAGGAAATACTCAAAAATACAAACCATTGTGTTGCAGCAAATTCATTTTTAGGCATAGCTCAACAACATTAGAGGGCCTGAATTTAAATTTCTTATTTAAGTCCTTTAAAATATACTGAGAAATTAGAGAAGTGTAGAAAGCAATGTTCAAAATCTATCCTCCTGGCCATGAATGATAAATAAATCTTGGTTATATGAATACAACCCAATATTTGGTCAATTTTTTAATAGATGAATTTACTATAAAATAACAACCCTTTACCTAATATATATATATAAAGTGCCTGGCAATGTGCTAAGGTTTTAGTTTCTTATCTACCTCTTATAATAACCCTGTGGCATAGATACTATTATCCCATGTTACTGATCAGGAAAAAAAATGGAGAGTAACTTGCCCAGTCTTGCACCTACTAAGTAGCAGTGCTGGGAATTGACTCCAGGTATATCTGATTCTGAAGCCCATGTTCTAACCCAGTGGTGGAAGAAGAATAGCACTGCTGAATAAAATCCAAAGGAAACCCCCAAACTAACTGCTTGCCAGTAATTTCCTCTTGCTTTCCATCTGCCACGTGTCAGAAAGTGAGCTAGCTGACTTCGAGGTCTGGAAAGAGTGCTAGTGAGCTATGAAATGGCCAAAGAAACGTGAGAACCATGGAGGGACAGCCTAAGGCCTCCGTGATCCACGGACCGGTGGAGCAGCTGCTCAGCCTCTCTCCACCATTTCTCACCCGGAGAACTGAATGCTTTCTTCCAGGGTTTCTCCGCCTCGGCCCGCAGGCTCCCTGGCCATGATACTTGGGCCCGATACTTCTTTGTGGTGGGTTTCTTTCCTGTGCGGTGTAGGGCGTTTAAGCAGCATCTCTGGCCTCTCCCTGCCAGTACATTCCCTTTCCACTGTGATGAGGAAAATGTCTCCAGACATGGCCAAATGCCCCCTGGAGGGGCAACATCGTCCCCAGTTGTGAACCACAGATTTATACCTAAGGAAGCCCTTCCCTGGCTGCTCAGAACCTTTTACGTTAAAAAGGAAAAACAATCCCAGAAGAATGCTGCCTGTTTCCACCCTCACCACAAACTGACCCCGCTTGGTCACCCAGCTTTATTTCCCTTCCCATGCCACCTGCTCTAATATAGCTTACCCCTCTGTCTCCTGAGCGGGCCTGGTTTATCTGTCACCTCTGAGCCTTTACAGAGGCAGATCCCCAGCAGCAAACACCCTTCCCCATTCCTGGTGCCTGGTAGAATCTCATCTGTCCTTCCCGGTCCATGTCGCTTTTGGTCACTAAAGGCCTCCGTGCTCTTTCTCCCCTGGGCATTCTCCGGCGCTCCACAGTGCTGCTGCCCTGGTGCTGAAAAGCAGAAATGGGGTTGCAGACTCCACAGACGTGGGCACCGTCCCCCACGCCCCACCCCTAGCGGGGCTAGGCACAGCGCGTTGGAGGAGCACGCGGGGTTCGTTGCACGAACTCCACAAAAGCGGCCTTCAGCTGAGGCCGTCGCCATTCTCAGGTGTCGGCCCTTTCTGCCTTTCTCCCTCGCTTCGACCTTGACGTCCCCCGTTGGCCCTTGGGAGCGCGGGCAGACACGTGCCGGAGTGTACGGTCTCGTTTCTTCCCCCGCAGGCTCCCTGGCCATGAAGGTGTGCAGGAAGGACTCCTTGGCCATCAAGCTCAGCAACAGGCCCTCCAAGCGAGAGCTGGAGGAGAAGAACATCCTCCCCAGGCAGACGGACGAGGAGAGGCTGGAGCTGCGCCAGCAGATCGGCACCAAGCTCACCCGGTAGGTGACGGCTCGGCGCTCCGCCCCGCCTTGGTCAGTGCTGGGGCTCTTTGGAATAGTGGGAGCCATCCCATGCCTTCTCCAGGGCTGCCTCTGACGTCCCCGTACCTCTGCTCATCCAAGTCCTGGAAATGTCTCCCTGATTCAAGGTTCAGGGCGAAGCTGGGAGGCGGGTTTCCGGGGAGCATTAACCATCTATGGGCTCCAATAGAATGGAAGACCCTCGTCCACGTAAGTGGGCTCTGGTCACGCACACAGCAGTGCAATAGGCCCACTCCCTGCTCTGCTACGCAATGCAAGCCGCCAGCCATTGTTTGTGATGCCTCTGACGACAGCGTGGCCCTGTGACAGGCACAGGCATAGCGTTAGGTTATATGACAGCATGAAACACCCATGGAGGTATTTGTAATCTGTGGCGTGTTTCTATCAGCTGACGTGTGCCGAGCACTCACTGTATGCCAGGCATTCTTCTGAACTTCTTATGTGTATTAAATCGTTTACTCTTTGAGCCTCTCTACGAGATAGATATCTTTATGCCCATTTTACAGATGAGAACACCGAGACCTTAGTTATTACCTGCATAATGTCACACACTGTGGTTCCAGAACCCTCCGTCTTGACCACTAAATTACACCGCTTCTCTACAATAATAGTTAACACCCAGCAAACCCTTGCTTTGTACCAGGCCCTGTGCTAAGTGTTTGGATGCAGTACGTAGAAGTCAACCGGGCATTAAATCCCAACTCTCCCCCTTGCTAGCTCAATAGCCCTGAGCAGGTGACTTAACCTCTCTTTGCCTAGGTTTCTGCATTTGTGATATGGGAGTTGTGAGAATGAAACAAGTTAATAGAGGTAAAGTATTTAAAACAGGGCCTGGCCCATAGTTAACACTCAATAAAATATTATTATTTCATTTACTCCTCCCAACAACCTCTCCAGCACCTGCCATTAGCACTTCTCATTGTACAAATGAAGAAACTGGAGCAGAAAGAGGTTCAATAGGCATGCTGTTTTCCAGAGGTGGGCCAGTATTCTTGCCTCCCACCTGATATATTTTATTGCTTAAGGGCAGCTTCTTTCTCGTGATTAACTTGGTTTTGTCCTAGAGGATGTTGTTTTAGTGGTACAGGGTTATGTAAGATGTTCAGCACTGGATGATCAGGCCTTGGGTTGGCCAATCTTTAGAGTCATAGAATGAAAATATCTAACCAGCTACATACACACACACACACACACACACTCATTAAATACAGTAACGTGTCCACAGTGTGCTTGTCAAGAATCTCTCTTAATACCTCAGTGATAATTACTAACTCCCAAGAGTCTGCCATATTGGACAGCCCTGAGACATTCTTCCTTACATCGAACTGAAATCTGTGGCCTTGCAGCTTCCACCCATTGGTCTTGGTTCTCTTCCTTCTACAGCTACTCAAAGCCTGATCCCTCTTCATGTGGATGTTTGGAGGTCCGTGGAGACAATGAGCCTGACCTCCCCAGGCTACATATAACCTGATCTTATCCTGGGAGGAAGAGTGTGATTCTGGGCTGCTTCCTCGCCCAGCATGTTCAGTTTAACACTTACTAGGAATAGGGCTTCTTTAGGAGGCTAGAAAAAAGAGAAGGAACAGGTTCTTCACGGAAGCCCCTCATTCCAAGCAAAGTTCTGAAACCCCAGCCCCTGCCAGTGCGGGCATCCTTTATCGTAGTGCTTTCCCTGCACTTCCGGTTTCCCAGCTCTGCTGCAGGACAAGCAGAGCCCCAGGTATGTGATGGGCAAATAGAGGACTTCATTGCAGATGTGAGCAAGAGTGCCAGCACCTTCGGGTGCCTGGTGTGGCATCTTAGCTGTGGAGAGGGAGAGAGAGAGGAAAGGGAGACATGTGGGCCAGCCACCTTCTGGTCAGCTGCAGAGCCCTTCCACCTGGTGTTAACTTACAAAGAGAAGAAGGACCTTCTTGTACCAGAACACACTCCCCACAAGAGGGGCAGGCTCCAGCCTCTCCTGCCTCTTTACAGATCCACAGACCACCATCATCACTGGCTGGCAGTGATGGCGATGTTGGAAAAAGCTTTCTGCCTTTGAAGCCATGTCCTGGTATGACAACCCTTTCCCAACCCTTCCTCCTCTAACTACACTTAAATATTGCTTGGAATTCATAAGCTCCACCAAAGCCTTGGCATAGGATATGTCCATTCCTGACCCTCCTTCATCATGGCTGGTAGAAAGAGAAGACACACTGACTTAGGGAGAGAGAGACGGAAGTCAGCAGGGCAGTGCAGGACACGGTCAAGGTGCTGAGCTGGCCTGCATCGGCCCTCTGAATCCACTTGGCCCTTGTTCGCCATTTCAACTTAGGGGTTCATTTCCTTGAACTAAGGTTCTTGGCACCTCTAGCCTGATCTCTGGGACTGTGTCTAAAGGAGAGGGCACGGGAGGTTTTAACAGAAGCCTCGGCAGCATCATGCAGAGTTCAGCAAGCAGGGGGAGAGGCCAAGCCTCAGGCCAAGTTCTTCTTTGAGGCAGTAAAGTCATTGATTCACATCCAAGGAGTTTTAAGGACTATTCTTTCTAAAATGAGAACCCAGCTGTATCAAAGAAACAGAACCAACAGTATGTGTGTGTATATGTACGTATAAGTATGTGTGTGTATATATATATATAGAGAGAGAGAGAGAGATTTATTTTAAGGGATCAACTCATGTAAACCGAAAGGCAGGCAGGAGTTAATATTGCAGTCTTGAAGCAGAATTTCTTCTTCTCTAGGAAACCTCTTTTTTTGCTCTTAGGGCCATCTTCTGGTTGGATGAGGCCCACTCCCATGATGGAGGCTAATTTCCTGATTGCAGATGTCAATCACACCTACAAAATACCTTTACAGCAACACCTAGATTAGTGTTTAATTAAATAGCTGAGTCCTATAGCCTCTGAGCTGACACACAAGCCTGCCCACCCCAGCAGCCCTGTGCTTGCAGCCAGCCGTTCACTTAGCCTGCAGCCACAAGCAGAATGCAAGGGATGTCTGCGAACCCCAAGGTGACTCTGGTAGGGAGACAGCTGTCCTGGGGTCAGGAGTCTTGAGTTCTACCTCTGGTTCTGCTGATTCCTAAGCAAGTCATTTGCTCTCCTGGGCCTTAATTTCTTCATCTGAAGGAATTAAACTAGATCATCTGATCACTTGTGTGCAAAAGGTGTGTTTCACTATCACAAAAGAAGGTAAGAATCTGTCAAAGAGTTTACATTTCTGGAGCTACAAGGCTCTGGCATTCCTTGGCTATTTGAAGCATTCTGGAGTACTGGACATCTTAAGCTCTTTGAGAAGCTTGTGGCCAAGTTTGCAGGCCTCATGGAGTAAGCCAGATAGAAAACATAATTTCAGCCTGTTTTAATAACGTTTAAAAAAAAAAAAAAAACTTTCAGCCTTCCAAGAACAATCCCAAATGGGGCAAAGGTAGCAGGAGGGAGGCAGACAGAAACTCCAAGTAAAACGATGTCCATTTCTGCAGAACCCCCCATCATTAAAGCAGGGTTTTCACATAAAAATGCAAACAGTTTTGTTCTTCTAGAAATGCCTTTTCATTGATGCTGTTGGACAGACTCTCCAAAATCTCAATCACAACTTGTATGGATTTTTCATAAGTAACTGTTTCAAATAAGCACCATTTGTGGCCCATGGGCTGCCCTAGAGACACGAACGTGACCAACGGTGCAAGTTGCCTCTGGTCCTTCTGTATACCGAGACTCCAGAAAGGGACCCTAGGGGATGAACAGGACACCCACGAAGAAAGTGTTAGAGCTTCTATTTAAATGTATTTTATATCATTTTCTTTTATATTTGCTAGCTCTGTGTTATAAGGTACATGGTACATCAGTGCAGTAATACTTTTATATTTATAAAGAGATGGCATACATTAGGGTACATGCTCAGCTCAATAAAGCTTAGAATCCACCGGTCTAGGGGTTTACTTTAGGGCAGCTGCCTGCTCAGGGCTATGTGGACAGTTCTTTTCATCTTCTGTCATCTCTACTCAGGGGATGTGTAGAGACCTCGGGGCAATCCTTCACCCACGTGAGCCCCCTATGGGAAGATCATGCTACTTTCTCTCTGGGTCTTTTCTTGGGGTCCCTCAACCCAAACACTAGGACATGGTCACCTAGCTCTGTAATCTTAGCTATCAGAATGACTTCTAATTTACCAAGTTTTTTATTCCCCCAAGAATGATGTTTACCACCCCACCCCACCCTTTCTGACTCCAAAAATCAGCGTTTAAAAAATCAGACATGGAAAAGCGCCTTCTCATCTCTGCTTTCCAACTTGGGGCACTGGTTGGTTGGTGAAGTGAAACACCCACCCCAGACGTCTAGGACCCCTGGGAATGGGGATTTCAAGGATCAAAGGGCAGTCTGACTTCTAAAGAAGTAAAGCTTTTGTTTCTGAAACATCCTCTAGACCATGAGATGTTCCATTAGTCACCAGGACTAATTATTTTAAAAGGAAGAAACTAAGACTCTGAAAGACAGCTTGGCCACAGTCACTCAATAAGCTGAAGCCGTTAGGGCTGCTCCTGGGAAACAGCCAGCTTTCCAGGCCCAGCTCAAAGACCAGCTGGCCCAGTGCTCTCTAAGATCCACTTTCTCCATCCCTTGCAACAGCCTCTATAATATTTTTCATCAGACCCGGGGAGGAACAGCCTGGGAAGAAAAATAAAACTGAAGGTGCTTCACAGTGTATGTAGGAGTTTATCATCTAAATTAAGCTCAGGGGTAAATGAGGATTCAGGCAACCTGCCTCCCGGTCTCACTTGTTTCCCTGAAATACCTCTTTATCCTTAAAATACTACCCTCCCACTTCACAGTAAACTGGCATCATCTTTTTTTGTAATCATGGTTGACCGGAATTTTTTCAGCACCCACCTGAGCTGGCACAGACATAGCCTCCACTTATAATTAGGAGCATCTCTGCTTGGAACCTACTAGAAGCCTGGCTGCTTGAATTTGGAAAGGGAGCATCTCCTTGTGTTGTCCCTTTTCTAGGCCTAATGTAACCAGTGATTAGGGTCACTCACCTCTGAGGTCTCGTCTTTATCGCCAGAGGCTCACAGTGACCACACTTCTAGGACATTCTTCCCAATGGTCAAAGGAAGATACTGACTCAAGTTACTTGGGGAAGCAAAAAGTGGGTCTACCTAGAACAGGGGCCGCAAGTACAAATATCCGCCAGGGCCAGATGGATATTGTACATATATGAATCAGGCAGTTATGAGAGCGGTCACAGGGCCTGTTAGGATTTAGGGTGAGATGGAAACTCCATCCCTTTTCTAAAGGGCCGTCACTGTTCAGCTTCAGCCTCTGTTGTTTTGCCAAAACGAAAGACCAGTTTGTCCGACCTTTTGGAAATTTTCTGAGGAAAATTTCAAAATTGTAAAACATGTGCAGACCAAGCAAAAACATAATTATGGACTGAATTCAGCCCTCCGGCCACCCTCTCAGCCATCTCCAACCCGGAACTTAGAGTTTCGTCTAATTACAGTATAGTCTTAAATGCTAATGCTATGTACGTGCACGGCGTATTTTGATGAGATCCTAAGACAAAAAGACTCTGTGTGTTGTAAATGTAAGTGTGAGCATGCTTGTGCCTGTCTGGATCTGTAGCAATTTGGAATTTCTGTCTGTAGGGTCCAAATTAGTTTGAACATGGTTATTTGGGTGGCTGCTCATGAAAGCACTATACCTTGTTCCTAGAAAGAACATTTGTCACCGCTCTCTCAGGTTTCAGGAATTTAGGCAGATGGTTTTCAGAATGCAAACAAGTGATTAGAGAACACATTAAGTTGCATGAAAAAGTTGGTTGAAATAGCTGCAAATTCCTTCTCTTCCTCAATGCCCATGACCCTGGGACTCAGAAGGGATTAAGGATAAAGCCACCTGGTTGTTGTTTTTTTTATTATTAGTTTTTAAATTCACTTTTATTTTTTTGGTGTACAGTTCTATGAGTTCCCCCTTCCTCCTCCCCCCCCCACTTGCTGTCTGTGTCCATTTGCTGGGTGATCTTCTGTGCCTCTTTCTTGCCTTCTCTTCTCATTTTTCTCCTCCTGGCTTCACTGGGATTCGATCCTAGGGACCTCCCTGTCACTTGCACCACCTCAGTTCCTGGTTTCTGGCGAGTCTCGCCTTAGCTCTCCCCTGCGTCTCTCTTTTGTTGCATCATCATCTTGCTGCGTGGCTTGCCGCGCATCCGCGTGGGCCTGGCTCGCCTGCTCGCTTTTTAAAATTTTACCAGGAGGTCCTGGGGATCAAATCCAGGTCCTTCCATGTGGTAGATGGATGCCCAACCTCTTGAGCCACATCCGCTACCCTGGTTGTTGTTGATAGTTGGAATCTCTATGTAAGGCACAAAATCTGGCACTTAGCTCCACACAATAGATCAGGTGTAGACAGTTCTTTGACAAGGTATCAAAATTCTCCCTCTTGCTCCTCCTCACTACTTATCCACACCATCACTTAAGAAGCTGATGGCTCTGTGATGGTGGAGGATGGCGAATGAGATAGGGAAGGCAGACAAATAAAGATGTGATCAGCCCCAAGGAACCTAATATGGTATCCTCTCTTATTTAGAATTTAATAATATGCTACAAAATCAAGAGTATTCTGAATCTGTTATTTTATACTCCTAAGTAGTCCACTGCTGTCAATCTAAGCACAATGCGAAATAACGTGTTCAGAAGACCATGTGCTGCTTTGAATCATAGTACAATGTTCACGGGGAAAAGAAATTGAAATCCATTTTTTAATGCTCTTGGTCCAGGCAGTGAAATACAGTAATCCTGGTTTCTAATTGTAGCTTGCCTACTGTTGATGGTTTGGGAAAATCAGTGCCAAGAGCCTGACATATCAGCACCCAGCAACGAGATGGCAAAGAGTGTTTCTCCCAGGATCTAAGGACTGATGCTAAGGGTGAGCTGGCGTCTCCCCAGGCCAGGTCATTTCTTCCGCTGCAAAAGCACTTTCTAAAAATAGGAATCACAATCACAGGCTCTGCGATTTCAATTCAACTTGGACTTGCCTAGTGCCCCCTGGATGCACATCACCGTGACTCACCACTTTAAAAAACACAAACAAATGGAGAAGATAGACTTGAGTGAAGTTTTGGAATAGTTTCCTTGCCCACCCAGCCCTTGCAGCTTTGCTCCACCGCCACCACCATCACCATTACCATCCTCATCCTCATCGTTGTTCTGACAGTGGAGGTAGCATGGAGCGGGACACAGCTTAGGGGGGACAAGAGGGCACTTGTATCCACCCGTCTTCAGCTGCACAAAGCCTGGATGAGAATGGCTTAGATTGGGGAGGGATTTTTCCATGAATTCTGAGACTACGTAAACACAACTGAAATTAGATACCAGTCAGCCAGCTGAAAGCACATGATTGCAACAAGTTAAGTCAGGGCAAAATATAACTTCAATGTAGTTCTTGAGTCCTGCAGTATTTGCATAACAAAGACATGCATTCCTAAAATAGCTAAGCTGCTTTCAGATCACCTGACATCTCTCAGGACCTCACTGCACATCATAGGAAATCTTTTTACAAACCCTTCAGGGATGCTGGCATCTTCTGAAAGGTGCCTAGATGAGCCAGACCTGTGGTACTACCTGACCAAAAGTTAAAGCAACCACATTTGTTGATTTTTTCCCCTTCCTCTTTAATGAAAGGTGAGAAAGATGTGCGCATAAGAAGATTGAGTGAGGCACACTGGGGGGAGGTTGAACTTGAAAACCACACAGGATGAGATTCTTCATTAAGGCACAGGTCACACCCTGAAAAGGGACCTGCAGCAATTGCACATCACTCAGAGTCCCAGCAGGGACATTTGCAGACTCTGTCCCTCTCACCCAGCCTCCAGCTGTTAAGAAATGCAGTACAGATTAATCTCTTGACGTGCTATGGCTAAGACAGAGTTTCTGAGCCTGACTCTGTGTGTGTGTCTTAAGATAAGGGAAGCCACAGTTTGCAGGCCCTACACTGGATGTCCCAGAACAAAGCGCATCTTGTCGTGGACCTCCAGGGCTCTGCATCTGTGACTTGTAGCAGCCCCTGCGGCCTGAGCATTTTTCAGCAATATGGTAAGTGTGGTAGACAAAAGAACTGCCTTTCACCCAGCAAGGGCAGAATTATCTCAGTGTCTGAAACTTGTGATGGCTTAAACAAAAAATGTGGCCATCGTTGGAGGGCAGGGGTCTTATTCCATTTTATATTTTCAGGATTATTCCAGCATCGTCTCCAATTTGGCATGCAGGAAGTGGGGGAGCACAGGCTCTGTTCAAGTTTAGCTTCAACAGCGAATGGATGACTCTTTTGGGCTGCTTTTATGAACACATTTTGAGAGGTTCCTCTTAAATTGAAATAAATGAGATAAGGGGAGGTTTTCAAAGACTGAGCCATTAATTCCATTCCCCATTGAGCTCCCAAGTGATTTTTTTTCTGCTCATTATTGAGGTAAAGTGCAATGATTAGTCTTGTTTGTTGTTCATCTTAGCAGATGGCGGAAAGAAAGGCCATATTTCTTGGAATGTTTGGCTAAGTGAAAGAAGAAGGCTTCGCTATATTTAGTGTCTATACTTACAGGTGACCATAATGGATGATGGTCCCTGTTGGGTTCTGAACCATGCCTCCTGCATAAGCATGTGCAGGTCCCAACCCCTGGCCCTGGGGGTGTGGACTCATTGTAAATGGGATTTCTTGAAGCTGGTGCTCAGCTGAATCAGGCTGGGCTTTAATCTGAATGACTACAGTCCTTTATAAGCAGATTGAAACTCAGAGAAAACCCACGGGGAACAGCCAGAAGCTGAAAGTCAACAGAACCCGGAAGCGAAAGGAGAAGGCACCGCCATGTGCCCTGCCATGTGATGGGAAAAGCCAGGGAACCCCAAAGATTTCCAGCCAACCAGAAATATCAACCCCGGGAGGAGGCAACCCTTTTAGCCTCCAGAATCATGAGCTAATAAATTCTCATTGTTGAAGCCAACCCACTGTATGCTATTTGTTTTAGCAGCCAGGAAACTAAAACCATCCCAGGCATAACATATTCTAGTATGAAGACTTTAGAGCCCTTTGCAGTTGATAAAATAAATAACTTTCCTATCACCAGCTCATCTAATAATCACCACAACCCTGCCAGGAGACTATGATTGGGAATCCCATTTTGCCGGTGAAAAAACCAACCTAATGTTCTTCCAGATGATAAGTGGCAAAGAGAAGCACATCTTCAATTCCAGCACTTTCTTAAATCGCACCAACATGATGGCAAAAGTTTTTAGTTTAGTTTTTTACAACAAACAGAATTTCCATCCCAGTTACCTGTGGTATGGAAAGTATAGTGTAAGATGGTAGAATTCTAGGTCAATGGGTCAAGCTTAGTGTGTGAAGATGTCCTCAAGGGAGAGACAAGCAACCATGGGAGGAAAGGAAATGGGAGACTTTTTTCCACCTTGGATTTGACTGAGCTTTTTATTGCATTTCAGCAGCATTAGCCACAATATGTAGGAAGATCTCAAACCCTTGACCCTCAGGCTTGGGTCTCAAGATACCTGTTGCTTGCAGGAAGCAAGGTGGTCCAGTGCAAGGGGCCTCACAGTGTGGCCCTTAAGTCAGCGATACCACCATTGCCTGGGAATGTGATAGAAATGCGTATTTTCAGGCCACACACCAGACTCAGAAGCAGAAACTCTGAGAGTGGGGCCCAGAAATCTGTACTTTTAACAAGCATGATTCTCATGCACACCAAAGTTTGAGAAGCAGTGGTCTAGGGGAAACAGCAATCAAAGAACTTGAAGGCAGACCTGGGCTTGAAAGCTCTCCCACCATTTACTAGCTGGGTTCTTGTTCAAGCCTTAGATTCCATCTCCCTCACAAGGGCATCAGGAGGATTAAATGAGTAATTCTCCTGGTCATAGTAGATAATGAATGCTTGTCCCTTCCCCCTCATTGTGAATTTGAATGCTATATTATGCTAGATCCTTATTAGTCAGAATAAGTGATGCTAGCTGCTCTAACAGGCAAATCCTAAATACCTATAGTTAAAGGCAATAAAGGTTTATTTCTCACTTGAGTAAAGTCTGATGTGGATGCGATCGCCTTTATCCACCATATAGCCATTACAAACTTCTAGAACACATGGCTCCAAGAGCTCTTTAACAAGGGTAGAGGAGGCATACACATCACTTCAGCTTACAATCCATTAGCCAGAACTAGTCTTATGGCCTCAGTTAAAGCAAGGGAGGCTGGGAAAGGTAAAGAAGCAGGTGGAATATTTGACGAGCATAAGGGTCTTAGCCACAACTCTCTGTGGAGCCTATATTTTTCAACTCCATTGAGCCTATAAGGTCTTCTTTATTTAATGGTTGTTTCCGTCATGGATCCAGTCATAGAAATAGGAGCATCACATCTAAAAGAGACTTTATTAAAAGAGTGTACAACTTGGACAGATATTTGCACACTGATGTTCACAGTAGCATTATTCACAAACTGCCATAAGGTGGGAGCAACCCAAAAGTCTATCAATAGATTAATGGATAAACAAAATGTGATACATGCGTATGATGAATATTATTTGTCTGTAAAAGGGAATGAATTTCTGACGCATGCCACAACAGCAACTAAGAGTTTAAAATTGACAGGAAGAAGGAGGCAACCAACTGGCAATTGGTATGTAGGGGCTCATGGTGATTCTAACGGAGATGGGGTCAGTATAGTAAGTCATCATGGTCTGTATCAGTGAATTTGCTCCTGATACCAGTTTAGTAAAGCGACTCATAGAAATCAAAATGGTCTCAACCAATTAGAGAAAATTGAGGCCCAAGATAAATATTGCTTCTGTTTAAAAGAAAAACCAGCTTAAATCCCAAAAAGGAGCAGTAGACCCTGAGCTGAATGAGTTTGTTTTTTATAAGAGTTTAGCTTTCCAGTGAAACAAGTAACGAGGGGAGACCTTGGACCTTCAGCTTCAACAAATTGATTTTATTGAATAGGACTGGTTAAACGTGGGCCAACACTGTACTCAGTGTCATTTAAAAGGTAGCTAAATAGCCATCCTTCCAAGAAGGTTTAGACTTAGCCAGTCAAAGTATACTCATTGTTTTTTCTGATTCAGTCTGGGGAAGATGCTAGTGGCCATTTCTGAGGAGCAGATTCTTTTATCAGTGTAAGTTTGTTTTTAAACTATTTCTCTTTCCGTTTCTTTCTATAAAATGTTCCCAGAAGGTTGACAGGATGGAGTGTAAGGCTCTGGAAAATTTAGACATTGGATAATTTAAACATCCAATGAAACATTTATTTTCTCTTAAGCCTATGCATTAATATGAACAACTTCAACTTGAGTTGTCAGATCACTTTTCTTGCAAAATATAGTTTCCTTTTCTTTTCTGCCATCTTTTGATCCACTTATAAACCAAAACAGTCATAAGGATTTGTCATTTCTATCACATTTTTATCTGTGGAAGGATCTCTCAAAACCATTTCTGAACTTCCCAGGAAGCAATGTATACACTGTGATTTAAGGCATTTTCTGAAGCATCCAAAGAATGGTTCAAACTTTTGTTGAAAGGTAATTTTGTTGCATGGAATATTGTTTCAAAAATCTTTTCTAGAGGTTTCAGATCACGTTGTTTAGAGATTTTTGTCACTATGGGTTATGTGTCTATATCCTGAAGAGACTCATAAGTTTTTTGTTTGTTTGTTTATCTACTTCATATTTACATCTTCAAGATCTGAAAGAACAATAGAATTGGAGCATTTTAGATCCTCAGTGGACACTCATGATCAGTGGGACTAGCACTCTTAATTTTACAAATGAGGAAACTGAGTCCAAAAGACGTTAAGCTACAAACTAGGTTCACATAGTTATTTCTGGCTGAACCAGGATTTGAAAACCATCCCTTGGCCCCAGCCAGTGCTAGAGATCAATATCCCGCCAAAAAAAGAGAGAAATGTATTCCCTTCACACTAAAAGAAACAGGCCAGTTACTTGGGAGCAAGCATAACAAGTCACATATCTTAAGTGATTTTCTTGATTCATGTCCGACAGAAAACCAAATGACTTAAAGCAGAGGTTTTGAATGACAGTCTTTCAGAAACATTTTCAGTATCCTCCCCAGAGGTAGATTCTGCCCAAAGTGGGCATTGTTACTGTGCTCCCTGATCCTACTCAGCTGGAAGAACATTTAAATGAAAAGTGCAAATGAGATAAAAATAATAATAATTTTTTAAAAAGGTACAAATGAGAGATGCTTCCCCATATGGGTCCCTGATATTCCTCACAGCTGAGCACATGCAGACCTTGACAAGAAAGTCTCATTAGTCTCTAGAAGACTGGGCAGGGAGTTTAGAAGATTCTTTAACTGGGGCCTCAGTTTGGAGTTGGCCTATTCTAGTGATTCTCTCATTTAGATGATAAATGAAGTTCTAATCATTTGTCCTTATTAAGAGTTCTTTGTTCTCTTCTTCTCAATGGTGGAGTTGGCATTTCCAGGCTCCAGAATATTTCCCAAATTTGGCTTCAGATTTGATTGTATGTAATTTTTCTCTACCTTCTCTCCAGAGCAGGCACTTGCTGCTGAATACTTAAATATAGAAGAACTGGATTACAACTGAGAAATTTGCAGCACAGTTGTTTTTCATATCTCACTGTGTATCTTTTGTTTACTAGCAAAATAACCTCAGATCTCATGGAAAATGCTAATAAGGGTAATTCATCTTATTAAATTATGTTCACTTCACTCTTCATGGTTGGAATGCAAAGGTTTTTATAATAAAATTTGCATATATGCGTAACTAAACTAATTTTTAGACAGGGTATAAATGTATAAACAACAACAACAAAAATCATTCAAAGATACAAACCCTAGAAATCGCTTTTCACTCTGATTCTAAAGGTAATTCCCTTGAAATTGAAGTGAATACACTTCTATTTCAGGAAGCGTGATCATGAAAATTTTATGTTCTGTGCCCACTGAATCATTAAAACAATAGTTCCTCATGATGTGCCACCTTGTTAATTCCTTTGAAGAAAAAGTAAGTAGACAAATAGTGCATGCTGACAGGTAACTAGTGGGTTGAAAAGGGGTTTGTCTATCAGGAATCCAACCCTCCTTTTGATTGTTACCATTTTCCTAATTTTGCTCATCTTCATACTGTAACCTATCAAGTTCCCTCTTAAAAGATGCCAAGACAGATAATTGCATAAAGAAAGGAGCTGTCCTCTCCAAATTTCACTGAACCAATTAATCTGCCTCTGGCACCTTCGACCCCAAGAAGTCTGGTCGTGCACCATTCTGTGTGAAGCCCTCAGCACGTCCTCCTTAAGTCAGGTGGCCTTTGACTTCAAGGGACTCGAGTTGCCCACTTCCACTCAGTCCACCACATCCCTGAATCACTTCTCCTGACCAACCTAGGTTAGCACCATCTTGGTTCACTGTCGAGTCGCCCTTTCTCTTCACAATCCTTAATCAGCAGAGCCGGTTGGGGCTATAGCCTGTGAAATCTGATCCTCGCCTCATGGTCAGCAAAACAGTGCTACTGGGATATGTACACAGGTCCCAACAATAAAATTAACTCATTTATTTAAAAAAAAAAAAAAAAAACTAAGTCAGGCTTAGTCTACCTAAAAGATTATTAAAATTTATCAGAAATGTACTTCATTGTTACACAATATCTATGTACTAACAATTTAATATGGAGGTCTTTGTAAAAATATTGTGTAACATTTTTTGGAACATTAGGACTCTTCAGCTCTATAAAAGAATTCAAACTGCATGTTTGACGAGCAAACTTGATTTAGGGGGAAATTCTGATCTCATTCGTGTGCATCAAAGAATCCTCATGTTGAGTTGATAATAAAGCCTTGAGGCTCTGGACCCTGTTAGAGGAAATAAATCATAACCGTAAGGCCAATTAATAAATGGAGCAATAAATCATATTAAGAGACGCATGCTTATATCTTTTGTAAGTGGAGGAATCACAGCTGCATCTGCACCCCTGCAGCCCTGCTCCAACTGCAGAGCCATCAGAAATCTAATCTCCACATAGCCTAAAGCACAAGCAAGGGTCAAAAGCCAGCACTTACCATGGAGGATGAGAACTCAGCAGAGTGTTTGTGCAGAAAACACTCAGCAGTTATCAAAATTGTGTGCCAGCTAAGAAGAGCCAATGCAGGAGAGATATGACATTGTTCAGATATTTTATTCATGAGGATGATGATGAAGAGGTGGAAGCTGAGAAGTTAGGCTTTCCACCCTGCATTGCTACTCACACATCATAAATCAGACTGTAAGATTATCAAGACTTGCATAACTGGTTGAACTAGCAGCATTATTCTTTTTGTTGCTTTGGGGTATGGTTCAGGTTTTCAGTCTCATGTTTTGAAGGACCCAGTATATTCTTTCTTATCAGGATTAAGAAATAAAGCACAGTGACTAAAGAATCACCCACTGCGTTTTGCATGGGGGAACCAAAATAATTCCCATCTCATAAACTGAAAGTTCTTTTTGCTCCACACCACTGACCGATGCTTCAAAGAGACAGTTTTCAACAACTGGTGACATTCTTTGGCAGGGGTTGGGAAACTATAGCTCACGAGCTTAATCCAACCTGCCACCTGTTTTTATAAATAAAGCTTTATTGGAACACAGACATGCTCATTCACTTAGCGCCTGTGGCTGCTTTCCCACCGTACTGGCAGAGTTGATTAGTTGCAACAGAAAGCCTAAAATATTTTCTCTCAGACCCTTGTAGGGAAAAAGAGATTGACACATTTAAGGATCTAGACTGAAAACATTTAGCGAAGGTGTTGATACGGAATCCATTTAGGAAATGCATAAGCATAAAATATCTCCATTAGAGGGGAAAATTCTATTTATCTTCCCACAAATATGGTTTTCCTTTGTACTGATTTCTCTAATCATCAAAATGATTCCATTTACTTTTACTTAATAGTGCAAGCCTGAGTGTAAAGCACCAAATAGCTTTACAAATTATACTAGGAATACATTCCATGTTTTAAATTTTGATTTATTACCTGAGCAATTAGAAAAGCTACTTCAAGGACAACCAGGTTCTATCTAAAGCAGGGCAGCTTAGCTGTTGGCCAGCTAAGAAGGAACTGGCAGGGAGGGGATGTGGCTTGAGCAGTTGAGCACCTGCCTCCCACATGAGAGATCCCAGGTTCAGTTTCCAGTGCCTCCTAAAGAAAACAATGAGCAAAAACAACAAGCAAAAACAAAGGAGCAGACAATAAGCAAAACAACAAGTAAGCAGGCAAGGGAGCCAACTCGGGGGGGGCGGAAAAGAAGGAACTGGCCATGAAGACTGAGAAAGCACATCAATTTTAGCAGAAGATGTTTGTTGTCCTTAAGAAAGGGAGGCCATAAACCATGCCTGAGTGGCCTAGCTTGAAAAGAAGTATCAAAAGGAGAGATGAATGTTGTCTTCGTTTGCCAGGCTGCTATGACAAACGCCCCACAGTGGATTGGCCTAAACAACAAGATTTTGTTAACTCATGTTTCGAGGCTAAAAGAAATCCAAAATCAAGATATCGGCAAGGCTTCCTTTCTCCCAGAAGTCTTAGTGTCTGGCGCTGGCTGCTGTGGTCCTCAGGGTTCCCTGGCTCACATCTGCGCCTCCTGTCCCGTCACACAGCAGTGTCCTCTCCTTTCTGTGTCTGCTCTTCCAGTTTCCACTGACTTCCAGCTTCTGTTTCCTCTCATCTTTCTCTTACTCTGGCTTCCGGTTCCTTCTTTTTGTAAGGACCCACCCTTTGTCAGTCACCTCTTCCTAAACTAAAAATACTATCTTAAGTGGGTCTGCACCCACAGGGACGCAGATTAAGATTAAGAACGTGTGTTTGTTGGGGTGTATATGTCAACCTGCCACAAATGTCTTCTTGTTTTTGCCAGATGGAGCTATATTCCGAGCCCCATAGGCAAGGTTGGGGGAGGGAGGTGGGCACCTCAAAATAAAAGTCAAACACACACACACACACATGAGTCCTAGGGCCCAGGACAGGTTCTGGGAAAAGCCAAAGCTCCAACCTCAGGCTGGGTGGTGAGACATAGACTCAGGTGTCACACAGACAATGAGAGGATGCTGAAGCACAGCTCAAGCAGGTTTCAAACACACGAAATATGCATGCAAAGTATGTAAAACTGTGGGGTAAAACCCTTACACAACACTTATTTCATGGAGAAATATATATATACAGTTGATTCTTGTCATTCACAGTAGTTATGTTCTATAAAGTTGTGTTCTCTAACTTTATGTCCTATAAATTGTCACAAACACTGAATGGATGAATGAATATTAAACTACTTCGGGGGAAATACAGCCTTACGTTCCTGTGAGCCTCTGCTCTCAACATTTTTGCCAACTGATCAATACATACCCTTGTTCTATGTATGTTTCTGCTTAAAGATACTTTATTTAATATATACATATAATCGATACATTAGCAGTGAACTAATGGCCAACAGCACGAAAACTCATGCCTGAAAGGAGCTTATCTATCACACGTATTTCCTCTTTAAGGCACGTCACAGCCTTCTTGGGCTTAGAAATGCTAGCTAGCACTTCCACGTTATGCTTGGGGACCATTTTAAACTGTGAAATCAACAAAAAGCACAAATATGCCCCAAATCTGGAGCTAAATAGACCACGAAAAGGAAACTTTTTTTTACATTAGAGCTGAAACAAGGCAACCATTCCTTGTTCAGCCTCATCTGGGAATGCGTGCATTGGGCAGCTCAAATTTTTCACTCTTCCGCACAGGTCTGCAAATGACCACAAAAGCACTGCAAGTATCGACTTTGAGGTTACAAAGAGATTTTAGCAAGTAGGCAAATTCACAAGTACGAAATTCTCCCATAATGAGGATCAGCTGGATGTATACACAGATGCACATACATATTTACATATACATACCCACATCCTCATATATGGACACACACATAATGCCAGGAAAATCTGTCTTCCAAGCAGGGGCTGGAGACACCGAGAATAGTCCCAGTGCATTGCTGGGTCTCCGTGTGCTTCGCTCTCTAAGGCTGGCTGCCCAGGAAGGCAGCCTTCAGGTGTCCGAGTGGCCAGGTGCTCTGCCTGCCTGCTGGGTGCAGGCTTCCGCTTGCCAGACCAGCTCGGCTGGACAATGACCTCTTCTTAACATCTCAGGTCATGATGCTGGCTGCTGGCCACGCTGGCCTGGAAGGAGGAGATCGCACCTCTGACCACCGGGAAGGTTCCCCCATCAGCTGTTTGCCTCGGTGGAAGAGGGTGTTGCTTCTCACACTTCAGGAGCTGGTTTTGCGGGCGCTTGCTGCGTGGGCCACCGCGGGCACGGGCACAGGGCTGCTAATGGAGTCTGCCCACTTTTCCCCTCAGCTCTGGCCAGGGCACCTCAGCTGCCCTCTCGCCCTGGCTGCTGTGGTCTTTGATTTCCCTCCGGCCTCCCATGTGGAGGTGCCCACAGGGCAGAGAGAGAGGGTGTGCAAGACGTGTGTGTGAGCGAGTGTGCTCGATGTGACAAGAATGTGAGGGAATTACAAAAACGTAAAGGAGGGAAGAGAATATAAATTCATATTCACCAGGCGAGGATCAGACCATCCTAGGCACGTGTGAATTCACATCCTGTGCTCGGTCCATATTTGGGAAGAGAGAGTCTCTGCTCTCAAGAGATCTCCCAATCCCTTGAGTAGATAAGGCCAAGAAATTAGTGGGAAATAATTTATACTTTTTATATCATCAAGGTAAAGTACATTTGAAGCATCCATGTCACTCCCCCATTTTTCCCATCTTTTCCTTCTTTCTCTTTCCCATTTCCATATAAATAAATCCTTCCCTGGATAAATTCAATCCATTAGAAGTCTATCTTTTCTGACATTTCTTGACAAAAAATTTTGAAAGTCATGACAAATAGATTTTTAAAGAATGTAAAGTGCAAATCCAGACTGATTAGACAGTCCTGAAATCTGCCCTGCTGCTGGGGAAAAAAGATGTATGGGGGAGAGTCTTTTCTTTTTTACATCACATAGAAAAGTGTATTTTGTGAAAGATTTTCAGGCCACAGGAAAGCACTTATAGTTTAATGAGAAGAGCCACATTCTATACCACTCCTTTGGGTCACAGAGCTATTGGTTTCAAAATGCAGCTTTATATATTAAATTGTGGACCAATGTCTCAATCGGGGAAAAAGCAAGGGATATGAAACTTTTAATAAATTTTACAAAATAATGTGGGCAAAAACCCCTTCACTCGAGAATTTTAAGACTCTTTGGGATTTTTGTGTTTTAGTCCCCAGATTTCTAAACAGATCCCATCTATACCCAAGTCGTTTGGGTTTGTTTGTTTGTTTTGCCAGAAATAGCTCAGAAGAGGGAGGCAGCTCTAAGGAATAGAGCTGAAGAGAGCTGAATGAGGAGGCAAAGTGAGGAGGGGGCTTCCTGCCACCTACCTAGCTTCTGCTCCGTCTTCTACCCTCACAACTGTCTTTCGGAAGTACTGAGGGCCACAGCATAAGGTTGGCCCTTTGGGGGTGGACATTAAAAAAGCATGAGCTGTACTTATTCTGCAAATTCTAGGAAGGATCAAGAGGTCAAGGTCAGAGCAGGGCAAGGGAGGAGGCATCCTGGGGCCTATTTCCAATTTTTCATGCCTCACCTTCCTTTGGAAAGTGATTAGTAGTTGTGTATGTGATGCCCACAAAGCCAAGGCCTCGGGGAAAGTCTGGAACCTTGGTATTTTGTGAATGAATGAATGAATGAATGAATGGTGGATGAATACATTGAAAACAGACTCTTAGGACACTTTTATATTGTCTGGGCCGTGCAGGTCAACCTAGCCAAGATATTGTCCATGGCAATCACTCAACAGCACCCCCCAGAGTTTCCTCTGTTCCTTCAAATCACTCTTTGTCCTTGCCCACAGAGCTCTGTGTCATCTGAAGCAGTAGTCTTTAAAGAAGTAAGGACAATAAATGCTGTGACACCTAGGTAAGGCTCAAATTGAGAAAAGAATCTCTGGTTGCCCAGGCGTACAAGTTCTTGCTTGAGCCTAAACCAGGTCTTTCACTGAGATTCAGAGAGTTGTGGGCATGTTTGGTGGGCACTTCCTGGGTCCACCTGAAGTCCGCTTTCCCGAGGGATATCAGCCCCATTGACATGGACAGGCATTGGGCAGCATCCTTGAGCAGTAGCAGTGATCCGAAATCCTCCAGTGGCTTTGCCAGCAGGGAAGACAGGAAACCTTCTTGAAGAAAAGGATGAAAATGGCCGGAGTCATTTGATAATGGCAGGACTTTTTTTTTTTTTTTTAATTTCTCTCCACCCCCTCATTATTTGCACTTGCTGTGTCTGTTCTTTCTTTGGGAGGCACTGGGAACTGAACCTGGGACCTCCGATGTGGGAGGGAGGTGCCTAATCACTTGAGCCACCTCCGTTGCCTGTTTTGTGTCTCTCATTATGTTTTTCCTCTTGTGTCTCTTGTGTTGCATCATCTTGCTGTGTCAGCTCTCTGCGCATGCCCATCGTGCCAGCTCACTGTCTTGCTTGTCTTCTTTAGGATGCACCAGGAACCTCTGCTCCCTGCTTTGTTATGTCTCTCGTTATGTTTCTCTTCTTGTGTCTCTTGTTGCATCATCTTGTTGTGTCAGCTTGCTGTGCCTGCCCATTGCGCCAGCTCGCTGTCTTCTTTAGGAGGCACCAGGAACTGAACCAGGGACCTCCCATGTGATAGGTGGGAACCCAATCCCTTGAGCCACATCCGTTTCCCGATGGCAGGACTTATTTTGGACATACATTAAAAACCATGTAGGAAATCCCAGAAAAAAACTGAATGATTTGCAGAGAGTTAGAGCCACATATTTGAGTGACACTGGGAATACTGTTTGTAAATCATCATATCTGTCAGGGTTCTCCAATAGGATACACACACACATACTCCACACACACTTATACACACACACATACCACATATATACAGAGAGGTTTATTTTAAGGAATTGGCTCACACAATTAAGGGGAATGGCAAGTCTGAAATCCATAGGTCAGGCCAAGAGGCAGGTGTTAATGCTGCAGATTTGAGGCAGAATTTCTTCTTTTCCAGGAAACCTCAGTTTTTGCTCTGTAGGCCTTCAACTGGTTAGATGAGGCCCACCCTCACAATCGAGGATAATCTTTATGTAAAGTCAACTGCTGTAGATGTTAGTCACCTCTACAAAGTACCTTCACATCAACACTAGATTATTGTTTGATTAAATGACTGGGTCCTATAGCCTAGCCAAGTTGCACATAAAACTAACCATTACTGTCATCTTAATATTTTTCTTGAGTTTTTCCTTTTGGCTTGTGTGTTGTGTCCAGTTTGAGCCTCAACCCTTACAGAGAAATCTAATCTGGTTGCCATATCTGTCACTCTGTTGATCACCAGGATTGATAGGACTATCTAGCTATGAAAGCAAGGGTCTCCTTCCTCTTTTGATATTCCTCAGTGTCCCAAATCTGAGCACATCATCACAAAGGATGTCTTTCCCCATCATGACCTTCCCATCAATCCAGGTTCCAAGAGGAAACAGATAGTCCACTCATTACGATAGCTCATTATGATGAGGAGAGTTTTTTTGCAGTGGAATTACAAACATACAGGCAGGCTTCAAGAATCCTTAAAGCTCCAGGTAACCTCTACCAGCAATCAGTTGATAAATGAGATGCACCTATTTCGCTTTGTGGTTTATATACTGTTGGTTGCATCTTCCATAAGAAGAAAGCAATAGACTGCTTACCTATTTTCATGTGAGAAAGTTATAGATATGTGGGAGATTCTGATGTGCAAAGGGCTAAGAGAGAGGGCAAGTTCTGAACTGAGAAAGAGTCCACTTCTTAGCACCCCAAGGCCAGGAGGCAAACACATCTCTAACTCCAGTCTTCTGACGCACCATATTCATCCACCCAACTCACTGACAGCCAGCACCTTATCTAGAAAATGTTCAACAGGTAAATCTTGAGTCATATTTAATTGACTAGAATTCAATTAAAATAAAATAAATACTAAATATTAAGCCCATTCATCTAAATTATGACTCCCAGCATCTTTAGGACCTTCTTTTTCCCAAGTGTTAGAAGACAAATCCCAAGTTTTCCCCTACAGATGGGGGTCAACACCTTATCCCCTCCATTTCTCTCCTATTGGAGACGGAAGATGATGGATTCCTCTAGGTTCTTGGCTATGCTACATAAAAGAATTTAAGAACTTGCCAGTTTAGTTAGGTAGTTTATTGAGAAATGGGAGAAGAGAACTGGATTTTGCACCTACACCTGTAGATGTGGAATCCTCTAGACAGAGAGAGCATTTTGGCTTAAGGGCTTACCCTTATTAAGCTATGACTTAGTCCTCCCCTTCCTAATGTTGGGGGAGGGGGCCCCAGCTATTTGCTGTTCTGATTGGTTACCCCCAGTTAGTTCCCAGGGAGCCAATGGTGAGGCCCCTTGAGGGTATCTGGGGCTTTCCCTTGACCCCGAATGGGATCTCGTTCCAATCTCATTCCAAATGGGGGTCTCGTGGCCGGGGTCTTGCGGGGTCCTTCAGCCTTCTTGGCAGTGGTCTTTCCCTCAGGGGGTTTCCAGGTGGGGCTCCATGGCCACGTGTTTCGCAGCCATGTTTTTCTGCTCGTCTTCCCTTTATCTAAACTAACCTGCCTCACTATTTGCTCAATGACCTCCCTATTTTCAGTAAACTTAACAATGACCGAACCCCTAAACTTACCTATTTGCTTCTTCCCCACCCCCACCCATTGCTGCAGCCTCTTTGAATGGCTTCTAATACCACTTGTAGGCATGGTTGCCAAATTTCAGCACGCATAAGAATCTCCTGGGAGTTTGCTAAAACAACACAGGTTGCTGGTCCCCGTTTCCAGAGTTCCTGACTCACTGGGGCTGAGGTGGGCCCAAGAATTTGCATTTCCAAGTTCCCAGGTGACACTGCTGTTGCTGGCCCAGAGACCACGCTGTGAGACCGCTGAGATGCTTCACAGCCCTGAGTTCACGTTGAAATCACCTGGGAAGCTTAAAAAAAAAAAAAATCAGTGCCTGAATTTTACCTTCCTATATTCTGATTTCATTAGCCAGGAATGGCACCCAGCATTCGGTAGTTTTTATAGCTGCCCAGGTAACTCTAATGTGCTACAGGATTGAGGATCACTGACTCAGAAACCATGGAAAATGGCAGAAGGATGAGGAAAATAGCCAAGGTGCTACAAGAAGAAGAAAGTGGGCTTGAAGTTAAATTTGATGACATTTTGGGTCCCACTAAAGTAATAAAGAGCCGTGATTAGGCGGAAGGACTAATGTACTAGGTTAGCTTCAGTCTATCCTTTTGACTTGACCTATAAGCAGATCATATTAAATTCGTTGAAGATGCTAATGGAAGGTTGTTAAAGAATACTTTGTACTCCCAGAGAGAATATAAACTTTTGCACCAGGTACCCAGTAGAGCTACCTATTGGAGCCAAATAACAAACGAACAAAAAACAAAGACTAAATTTTAGTGCTCAAGTTTAGGAGAGAGGCCAAGGGCAAAATATAACATGCAGTGTATATTAATATTATATGGCAGAATTTTATTACATCATCCACGCCCAATCATTCCTGCTAGTCGTGTTACTTCTTAAACTTAGCTTTAATTGAAGGCCTAGTTAGTGTTTGCACCTACTTGAATGGATGAAGGGATAGATGGATGAGATTAAGCTAAAGATGGCCAAATATCCTCAGTCAATTTAAGTGGTAGAATATTAGACATTTATTTTTCATTCCCTTATTCCTTAGCCTTTGACCTTTTATCGTCTTGGCATTTGTTCGGATGGATTCTTCGTGTAAATATGGCCTTGCTGAATTGAGCATGTGCTTTGGTTAACCTCAGGAACTCTCATTTCTATTGTAACAACTCACTCTTTCAAAGTGACAGCTTCCTGATTGCCAATATTAGGGTTATGTCCGATAATTATCCTAATAATGCTAAGAGTGCTCATTTTTGTAGGCTCCCAGGTTTCTCACTTGGTTTTTTTAACCGGGTTTGATCCTAGCAAACAGCACACACCCAGCCCTCCCATCCTTATTCTTTATTTGAAAACTGTCCTCAGCTCCCCATGACCATATCGTTACAGTGTTATCTCTGGTTATTACTTCATAGTACCTTATCTTAGCCTCGGGGGCCTAGCACTGGGGCCACAGCCTCCAGGGACTAAAATAATTTTTCTCTTAAGAGTAACGTGCTAATCTGTTTGAGGTAAGAGACCTTTTTCAAGTTACCAAAAATAATATTTAGTGCCTTATGCTACTTTAAGGAGTTTCGGACCTAGTTGTTATCTGGTCCCTTCAATCCTCTTATGCAGCAGGCAGAGATGTTGCCCTGCCCATTTATCATATGTGAAACTCCGGGCCATACTGATGGCCCTGGGGTCACTTTTGGCTGCTGGTGGGGGTGGGCCTGGATGCAGGGCTCTGGAGTCCCACTCCAGGGCTTTCCCCTCTGTACTCTCTCCCATAACCTTGCTATCTGTTAATAGCTGCAGAGAAAATGATATTGAGGGGAAGAGGTGAAAGTGATTGGTGGAAATCCCTGCAAAGGGTTCGTGTATGGATCTACGATATTAAAAGTGTTGTTCCACCCAGTTTGGAAGGAGAAGAGGCAAAAGAGCATAGTACTGATGTAGAAAAGCAAAATTGCCGTCCCCCTTCCTGGAGGGGAGACATAAATAAGATATCATTGCAGCCTTCGGAGCATTCATAGAACTGGGTATTAGCCATGTAAGGGATAAGGCCATCTTCAAGATGGGGGAACACAGCAGAAGGAGCCACTAGCCTGTCTGGTTGAGTCAGAGAAGATATCGCAGCTGCCCTAAAAGTTGCACGTGTGATGTGGCTTTCCGAAGGCGAACACCAGAATGGAGGCGAACGGGGTATGGGAGCCACCTTTCCTGAAGGCCAGGGCAAGGAGTGACCTTGAACCTTCTTCTCAGAGCAATGTCAAGCCTCTGAGCTCCTCTGAGTTAGAGGAGTGAAACAGTCTCTCTCTGCCCGTCCCCTCCCCCTCCTCCTCCTCTGCCCATTCTCCACACAAAACTTCTGGGAAGTCCGACAGACTCCGAGGATTCCTTTTGCTCCATCGCACGGAGAGGGAAAGTTTGAGGCCTAGGCAGGAAACCCAGCTTATCCAAGCCGCACACCTGTTACACAGGGAACTAGGGCCAATCACTGGACACGCAGCCCTGTCCCTGAAGCCTGGGGGAAGCTCTGGGCCCGTCAACACACAAGACACCTGCTGAGGGGCAGGAACTAAGGTGGTAGGAAAAGATGTGAGAGCTCTGTAAGCCAAGGGAAGAAAGAGCTGTCATGCGATGAAAAAAGGATTTGGCAGTTACCTCACCATTGGCCTTAGCAAGAACCCATTCGGGAGAGCAGGGTTTCCCAACCTCCACACTATTGACATTTGAGACAAATAATTTTGTTAGTGGGAAGGGGAATGGGGTGGGGCTGCCCTGTGCCCTGCGGGATGTTTAGCAGCACCCCTGGTCTCTACCCACTAGAAGCCAGTAGCATTTGCCCCTCCCCAGTTGTCTCCAGGCAATGCCAAATGTCCCCTAGGGGGGTAGAATTGCCCCCAGTTGAAAACCCTGGCAATAGAGAGGCATGGACGGAAGGCAGAGTGACAGGTTATGGACCTCTCAAGCCTGGACTATTCTTTCAAGAGGCCTGCGGCCCTCCCAGGCAGGAGATAGGTGTTAACTGGGGGGCTGAAGGCACAGTCAGGAGACACACATTTGCTTGCCTGAGGGAAAGAACTAGAAAAGAGGGAAAGGTTAAAGGGACAGTCTGAGGGCAGCATCTGCCTAATTATTTCACAGATATTATTGCCTGTGAGGGCATCTGGGCCAGGTGAGCACATGTGGGACTCCCTGCTGAGATACCTTGGAATGTTTCAAGACATCCACGTCCACGACAGAGCACTTTTACCTAAGGGCAGGGTTCTTCAGGCTCCTGGCCCTGCGCTCAGATCACCTCCCCAAAGCCCACCCTGGTGGGGAGGGGGTAGAGCCTTGGGGTCCAATGGGCAAGACCAGCATGTAAGCCTGCTGAGGGGAGGGGCACCACGTGCTAGGGTGTGGCAGGTAAAGGGCCATCGTGCCTTAACCAAGAGGCCAGGGAAAAGTGGTGTGGAGGGGTTACGCTGTGATTTTACAGCTTGTTGCCAGTTAGCCAGGAAAGGATGGAATGCTATGGATATAAGGAACAGCAAGTGCAGATCTGGAAGGAAGCCAGAGATGAGCATGTAAAGGACAGAATGGGGTGGTGGAGGCGGGGGTCCTGGCAAGTGGTCAGGTCAGATCACAGAGTCCCACAGGACCTTGTTTTGACTCTGCCCTGAGGGCACTGAGAAGCCATGCATCGTTCTTAAGCTGAGAGTGGTGTGATCAGATTTGCTCTTTACAAAGCCTACCCAGGCCCTGGAAGGAAGACTGGAGCAGGGTAGGATGGTGGGTGGGAGAGAGGCCGGTGGCCTGCATGCCTGAGGTGGCAGTGCTGGGATGGACTCACAGATGGTTTGGAGGTAGGACTCAGTGACTGACTGGCCATCAGGGGTGAGGGTCAGAGAGGATGATTACCAGGATCCTGGCTTGGGAGACTCCCTGGGGGTGGGGTGCAGGTCTTACCTGGGAATGGGCACACTTAGAGGGGAAGAAGATGGATTCATCTGGGACCCTTTGACAGGAATATAAGAAGGCAGTTGGAAATAAGAGTCTGGAACTCGGAAAAGCCACCTGGACTGGAGGTATAGCTCTTGGAGTCTTGGGCATATAGGTGCTAATGGAAGTCAGGAGTGTTGTGAGATCATCAAGGAATGTGTTAGAACTGGGAGACCTGGGGAGCAGCTGTAGCTCAGTGATTGAGCACCTGCTTCCCATGTACGAAGCCCCAGGTACAATCTCCAATACCTCCTAAAACAAAACTGATAGACCTGAGTTTAAAAATTACTGAACATGGGAAGCGGCTGTGGCTCAATCAGTAGGGCTCCCGTTTACCATATGGGAGGCCCCGGGTTCGGTTCCCGGGGCCTCCTGGTGAAGGCAAGCCCGCCTGCACGGCGTGGTTAGCTGACCCAGCGAGCACAAGCAGCAAGGGGGGGATAAATGAATAAATAAAAAAATAAAATCTTAAAAAAAAAAAAAAAAAAAAAATTACTGAACAAACATCTATCATGTCATAGATGCTCTCATAGAACAGGGCTGTCGGGAGCACCAAGTCCAGATAAAAATGCTTCACCTTCAGGGAACTGAGGGTCTCTCGGTAAAGATTCCAAAGGAGGCAGGAGGGGATAGAATTCATTGCTTCTCCCCTTCCCCTCTCCCCACCGTGGCCCATCCCCACTTGCACTGTTTCCCATCCAGGGCATTATTAGAAAACCCATGTCTTCCACGGCCTTCAAAGGGAGGACCGGTTTCTCTAATTCTCCACGACTACCTTCCCAGGTCCTCTTTCCATCTTTCTGGCAAGACAGTGACATCTCTTGAACAGAGATGCAGAAAGCCAAGGTTAATTCCCCTTTTCTTTTTCTTAAAATGCAGATAGTGTCAGAGTTAAACTTTAAAACCAGGCCCGTGGAAGCAATAAGCAGTTGTAGATGCTCCTGAAAGCCAGCAGAAGTCCTATTAGCTCTGGACAGCAGAGCTGATCCTTGTCGGTGTTGGAGTCAGACTAGCAGAACCTGCAAGGATTTTGTCACTTCTCTAGGGAAAGGCTGTAATGCACAATGACAGTGCTGCCCTGTTCTGCATGTATTTAAAGAATCTCACCACTAGCGCATTCTCTAGCACTTTTTTCTTCCCCCATAGTCTTTTCATGAGGCAGCGGGGGAGGTCCCAGTTTACTTTTTGGCTTTCTATGGTCACTAGTACAGAGGTATCAGTTGGGAAAAAAGGCAAGATCTATTACATTTGGAAAGAAAATAGAAAGCTCACATTTGGAAACTGATGGCACATGACATTCAAACGGGAACTAGTGATTTTTCAGTTCATGGTAAATAGGAAATCATTTAGCAGTGGTTGATAGTAAAGAAGGAATCATCCATCGGAGGCATGGAAACAATTTTGCTGCTCAAAGATACTTTGTAAACAAGGCTCATGTATATAATGGCAAAGCCATTCAGAGTGCCATTAGGCTTTTCATTTTGGATAATCCATTCAATACAGTTTAACTCCCAGAAATGCTTCCCTTTGTTACCTTGCATGCAAATGGTCGTGTCTAGATATATAGTCAGGAAATTTTTTAAATTTTAAGTCTAATCAGATAAAATTAAGTTAAATTTACTAGCAAGGTGGCAGTTAAGAGAGATGCAGTACATTCGGACTATATCTCTGCTTGTTTTTCTGGAATGACCAGCAACTTGGCATTATTCATTAGAACAGTGACTCTGGCCTGCTATGTAGCTATTAGCTAGGACTTCTGCACAAGCTGGCTCATGGGATGAACTAGCGGTGGCTGCCTTACCAATGAAGATGCCAGGCTACCCTGGGTGTACCCCCTAAAATGCTGAAACCTGGGATTCTGAAGCTAGAGCTTTGTCTTTTTTGATTTGTGACTTTGGCTCTGTTCAAAGACATGTCCCCCAAGGAAGGGTAATATTTTTAACTAATGTAAGTCATTTTCGTTATAGTCCATCTTGAAAGAGTAAGTAAAAGCCATCAACTAGGAACTTCCTTAGATTTCCAATTCCACAATTACAAACCTACATACAACCCGCTCTGTCCTGCCATCCTTCCTGTCGCAGTGAAGAGCTGTTCCTCTTCTTCTCAAAAGATAAGGCCTCTGTGCAGTGGGTCCCAGCCCCTCCTACCTTTTCAGGAGTGCTGCAGTATCGATGGGGTCTTCTCCCTCCTTATAATTCAGCCCCCCCCCACGACCACCTGAATCTGGATTCTTTCCACTAAATATCATAGCTGTAGTCCAGTGGCTTGCATAGAACCCGGCACAGAGCTGACACTCAGCTAAATGAATAATGTGCTAAATGAATGAATGAATTTACATTTTAATGTGGCTGAGTGCATAACCTTGGCAGGAGGAAGATAGAGCAAGAGTGATCCTATAATTCCAGAAACCTGGGAGGAGAGCAGTCACGGAAGTAGAGTCAGGATAGAACCCTGACAAATCTTACCTCCTTCACCATTTAGCCAAGGGCTCAGCCCCACTTCCACATGTCTGTTGGTCTTGTTCGTTTGTTTATTGGGTTCTGTGGGGTTATTTACTTTTGGCTATTTTTTAGAGCATTTGTAAGTTCACCAAAAAGTTACATAGAAAGTACAGCGTTCCCATTTACCCACCCCCACACATACACAGCAAGTTTTCCCTATTTTTTTTTTAACATTTTTAAATTAACATTTGCATGAGTGTGTTATATTTGTTGTAATTGATGAGCCAATATTATTTAATTATATTATTAAGTGAAGTCTGTGGTTTATACTAAGGTTCACTCTTTGTGTTCTACAGTTCTGCGGGTTCTTGGGTTGTGTTTTTTTTAATTACAGTACCATATTCAACATAAAATTTCCCACTTTTAACCACTTTCAAGTGTACAATTCAGTGATGTTATTTACATTCACTGTGTTGGGTTACCATCACACCCTCCATTACCAAATTGTCTTCATCACCCCAAACAGAAACTCTGTACCCGTTAATAAGCATTAACTCCCCAGTCCCACCCCCACCCAGTCCCTGGTAACCTGTAATCTACTTTCTGTTTCTATGAATTTGCATATTCTAGTGATTTCATATAAGCGAGACCATACAATATTTGTCCTTTTGTGTTTGGCTTATTTCATTTAGCATAATGTTTTCCAGATTCATCCATATGGTAGTCTGTATCAGAACATCATTCCTTTTTACATCTGAATATTATTCTTGTGTGTGTGTGTGTGTGTACCACTTTTTGTTTATCTGTTCATCCACTGATGGACTTCTGAACTGTTTTTGCCCAGCCTTCTTAGTGCCAACCTGAGATGCTGTAAGGATCTGCAATGCCTTCTAAATTGTCAATGAAAGTTTATACCACGTTCACTTTGCTTACCATTTTGAGGGTATTTTATTATATTCTAGTTCCTTGAAAATGGCTGATCAGATTTTAACATGCACGTTTTAATCCCTGATGTGCATCTGTAGGCAGGAGCTCCTTAAGAACAAGAAACTGTCCTTGCCTGGCCCTCAGCAAGGCCCTTGGTCAGTGATGGATAGATAATGAAAGAAGGAAAACAAAATTTAGGGTGACTTTCCAGATGGTATCATCCAGGGGTCTCAAGCCCAGAGGCCCACAGAGGCTGGGATGATTGGGAAGGAGGAAGGCTGGGCAGATGCAAGTGTGTTCACATGTATTATCTGAGCACATGCCGGGGCTCACATGCCCTGTCTAAAGGCATTCAGATCCCAGACAGTTGCAGCCTCTGAGCGTGCCAGAGTCAAATCCAGTCCCCCAGACATCGATTTGCAACTTGGGACTAGTGTGGCACACTGGTTGTGATAAGCAGAATACTGCCCCCACCCCCCAAAGATGTCCACGTCCTAATCCCCAAAGCTGTCAATATGTTACATTACGTGGCGCAAAAGGGACGTCGCAGTCGTGATTAAATTAAGGATCTAACCTTCCTTCCAAATGTGGAAAAGTTTGGGTAAATTGATAAATGGTAAAAAGAAGAAATAGTAGCTCAGGGTAAAGGAATGAATAAATGGCACATGCAGTGAGGGGAATCCAATATTACAGTAATGCCTCAAGAGAGACTCAAGAGCAAGAGATGATTTTGTCTCTTAGCACAGTTATACCAGAAAGGGTGGAGATGCTCCTGCTTTGGAGAAGGTCGAGTGGAAGCCAGCAAACCTGAGTGACATCACTCTAGGAGCTATTTTGGTCATAGGATATCATGATGGGTTGGACCTGTTGTTAGTGACTGAGTGGGACTCTAGTTGTGTGCCAGCATCTCTTAACTCTTACTTTTATCTGTTACCACACGAGATATAGCATATAACACAGGCATTGCTGGGAAGGCTATAGTACTGACATTGATGACCATGCGAAATAATTCTGCACGAATTTATCGCAAGGTACTGTTAAAATAAAAACTTGATCCCAATAAATATTTTCTAAAAAGGATCTTGAGATGGGGAGATTATTTTAGATTATCCAGGTAGACCCAGTATAATCACAAGAGTCCTTATAAGAGGGATACAGGACCATCAAAGTCACAGATTGGAAGATGCTCTACTGCTGGCTTTGAAGGTGGAGGAAAAGAGCCACAAGCCAAGAGTGCTGGTGGCCTCCAGAAGCTGGAAAAGGCAAGTATACTAACTTCTGACATCAATTACGACACAATGCTGACACTGCCCAGGGTTAGGTCAGATTCACAGGTTAAGGGTCACTGCCCTCACTTCAGACATCAGCTGCAAGTTTGGGGGTTCCCCAGCCACCCACACTTTAGTCAACTGACTACAAATTTGGGGGTTCCCACCACCCCCTCAAGTTTGATAATTTGCCTAGAATGATTCACAGAACTCAGGAAAGCAGTATACTTATGATTACTTTTTTATATTATTATTATGGTTGGGGGGATATATTTATTTCTAGACAACTATTTTTAATATAGCAGAAGGATACAAATGAGAAGAGACACGTAAGTTGAGGTCTGGGAGGGTGCCCAGGCAAGAAACTCTTGTGTCTCTTCCCCGGTGGAGTCAAGCAAAGATGTGTATTATCAATGCATGTTACTAATCAAGAAAGCTCACCCAACCTTCCTACCCAGAGATATTTTTTTCAATATATAGACACAATTGCTGCACTCACACGTGGTTGAACTCCATCTCCAGCCCCTTCCTCTCCTCTGAAGTCCAGCTGATAAATACCCCAAGCCCTTAATCACATCATTGGTCTTCCTGGAATGGCCATCTCTGGTCCTAAGACTGCAGGTGTGACTGGCCCCGCCCTGAGTCATCTCATTAAACCATCAGGTGTGGTCCCCAGGGCCAACCTTGAATAACAAGAGACATTCCTAGGTGACTTTTCACACAATTCACTCCATAAATAACCATCCAGATTCCAAGGCTTTAGAGGGGAACAAGGGTAAAGACCAGCCAAGTTCTTTATTCTACAACAGCAAGGGAACAGATTGTCCCCTAGAGCTTTCCAGAAGGGAGGCAGCTCTGCTGACACCTTGATTTTAGCCCAGTGAAACCCATTTTGGACTTAGGACCTTCAGAACTGTAAGATAATAAATTTGTGCTGATTTAAGCTACTGAGTCTGGTCATTTGTTAAGGCAGTGATTAAAAGTATTCAGACAGTAGGGCCAGGTTGCTGGGGTTTAACTCCTGTCACTTGCTAGCTGTATTACCTAGGGTGAGTAGTGCAACCGCTGTGCCTTAGTTTTCCCATCTGTATAATGGGCATGATAGCATAATCATATAGTAACATACACAGCCCTTAGAACCGTGCCTGTACATTATAGGCATGGTCAGCATTCACTTATTAAATTATTTATGTGGGAAAAAAATGTAGGCCCAGCAGAGTTCAGTGCCTTGTCTAAGGATGATAGACCCAGCACAGAGCCAGGACTAAAACCCAGATCCCCAACCTCCCATGCTGCTCAGCACTTTGTCATTACCATCCAACAATAGTACTTTCCTTTCAAGTCGCATTTTCAAAGTAAAAACTAATTATAGCACTTGTCCTTCTGGATGGGCTTGGCTACATTTTATAACCGTGATTAGCCTCCACGTTCTCTGGCCCTTTCAAGAGAAAGGAAGCATACATAGGAGGCTTCATTTGAAATCACGCATGTTCAATTGTGAGGTTAATAACGGCATTCTCTCAGGTTATACTTCAGTCACACAGAGTTTTACCCCCTCCAAACATGACCCATAAGAGAAATAAAACAAAAAGGCCAGGACAGAACTAGGCAGTGTGGTAAGGGAATCGATGGGCTTCTCAGCACAAGCCAGTGATCAAACATTCTGCAGATCCTTCGTCCCATCAAACTCCAAAACATCAGCCCGGCTTGCGAGATGCAACTCTACCTTGAATCTGTAGACCTCAAAACTCTAACTGCATCTAAAACCTGGGTATTACCAAACCTATCCCATAAAGGTGGCTGTGCATCCCGGTCAAAGAATCCAGTATCCTTGGAGAAAATGAGTTGCAAGGGGAGACAGGGCCTCTAAGAAGATGGTTCTAAGTGGAGTCAGTACCTACATGCAGACCTGTGACACCAGCTTGCTCAGTGGTAATGCCAGGTCTCCTCCTACTGGGTGAGAAAGCCATTGCAGAAAGGATTCAGAGACCACGGAGCCCAAATTGAGACCCACCAACACGATGAATTGTCAGATACACGGCTTGTAAATGGGAATAAATGATAACTTGATGGGGTGTTTTGAGGAGAAAAATGAATAAATGTGAAAATGTTCTTAAAAACTTACAAGCACTTTGGAATACAAATTCCAGAGTGCTATAGACTTTCCAGACCAAAAATTCTCTTAACACTGAAGCCCACATTCCCTACATCTAGCCCGGTGGTGATATTGGGGTGTCATAGAATGGAGGGTTTTCTTGCCCTGGTTATTCAAGAGAAATGCAAAGGATAGAAACATTGAATTTGAAATGTTTACATTTGGGGAGTCCCTGGCCTCTCTATGTTCACCCCAGGCTCTCTTCAGAGTCCATGACTTGGACATCTTGCCAACAATAGACACGCATTGCTAATATTTGGGGAGGGGCCACAGCTTCGACCAGATCCGTCCTTTCTACCTTTAGATTAAATTCCTTCCAGGATGTTCTCAGCTCACACGCACTACATCCCAATAGATGAAGCAGAATGCTGGATAATTGCAGGGCTGTCAAATAGTTAGGACCTTCAAAAACTCCAAATGTCCCTGTTCATGTGGATGACTCCTGGGACTGTATTTAGGCATAAAGTATGTGGTTCTCCCCTCGGGGCCCTTCACGTTCTCTTTACTTTTGCCGCTCTGTGCCCGCCCACTGTCTGCCCCACCCCACCTCCATTGCATCACAGCAAGTTCATGTCCTTGCTGTGATGTTTCATTTGCTATAGCTAAATAAATTACGTGCCCAGCAACAAGAGCATCAGTTCTGTCCCGTTCATCTGTCATTCTATGGTCTAATAAGGCTCTGGGGGTGATGGGTGGGGGACAAGAAGCAGCAGCTATTGTCCTCTGCAGATGAGACATGCTCTCTCCGGTCTTCCCGAACCACAAGCCTCTTTATGTCCTAACTAGGTCTGGGCAAACGTGGCCAGAAGCAAGCTGTAGCCCTGGGGGAGGGGGAGGAAAGCAGAGGCCACAGTCCCCGAAGTTAGGAGGCCACCACGAAAGAAAGGGAGTTCTGTGAAGAGAAGAGTCCGGTCTTAAGTTTGAGCGCCCTTGCCTGGAGGGCACAGGAGGCCGGGTGGGGAGGGGCCGGGAGGGCAGGAGGAGGGTCAGCTGGGCGTGAAGTGACGTATTGTGCCTTTCCTGGGGTTGAAATTGAGGAACTGTGCGGAGGCGTTGGAGAGAGTCACTCAGAGTCCAGGATGGGTCTGGCACGCCAGCCTTTGACTCTTGTCTCCTGTTTCTACAAGAGCTGGGGAGATTAATGACCCGAGGAGGATATGATATGGTTCAGAAACTTTTCCTGGATTTTTTCCGCAGGCGGCTGAGCCAGAGGCCAACTGCAGAGGAATTGGAGCAGAGGAACATCTTGAAACGTAAGTGACTCAACCATGACAGCTCCTGACGTTTTGTGGTGTCTTTAGTGATTATTTAATTGTAGATGGTGATAGAATTCCGAGTAGAATTGATTGGGAGCGTCTCTGTCAATGACGGCTTCTTCCTCGCCTTTGGGAACACCAAAGAGAAGTCAAATTCTAAATCCACTTTACTCATTAGACGTAAACTGCAAGCAGAACCTTCCCTGTAGAAAAGTTGTAAAGTTAGAAAGAAGCTTAAACATTGCAGTGAGAGAACTTCTTATTAAATGGTTTTGAGGAGGATGAGGGTCAACTCCGAACCAAAATCGGCTTAAAAACGAAGCATACTATTTTGATTGCTGAAAGGGCAATAGCACTTGAAACTGGAAAGAAAAAACAGGACTTTCCAAGGCAGCCGTTGATAAAATTTCCCATCCCTTTGAACATTAAATTTAAAGTCTAGGAAAGCATTTCCGAATGAAAGTTCAGAGTGTTGATCAGGATTTCCACGGCTGCCTAATTCTGTAATTCAAGAAAAATTCTGGCACTATGGTCATAGAAAAAATAAGCAAGCATCTCATTTGGCTTAGGACTCGGATATTTGAATACATACAGAAAACCCACGTGGTGCTAAAAATATATATAACAAAGGCAATATTAAAATAAATCAAGATTTTCGAGAACAAGAATATGCCCCAATTTAGGGGTAGATAACACTTAGAAAATAAAACCATTCCACAGGAACACACACACCCCTCCTAATTTCTCTCCAAAGACGGGAAATTTATACTTTAGTTTTATAGAAATGTCGTGTGTGTGTGTGTGTATAGCTTGTAAAATCAAAATTTGGATGACTGACACTTTCCACTCGAATGCAAATGTTCTTAATTCTTAATTTTACTACCCCACTCACCGCACCCACTCCACCTTGTGGTCTTATGACTTGGTAGGCTCTGACTGGTTTGCTGAGGATGAGCTGGTAAATTTCCTTCCCAAGAAGCTGGGAGGTGTGTCCCGTGCAGCCCCAGAGCATTCATCTGCCTTATTTCTGCCTTTATCAAGGACCAGCGAGGTTTTTGGAAAGAGGAGCTCTAAACCAGTCAGCTCACCTCTGGCATCCTGATGGCCTCGGCTCCCAGTCCTGGCTTGCCAGACACAGGGAGCCAGCAGTCCCTGGGGGTTTCTCGTGGTTAAGTTTTTATTGCCATTTACTTGGTGTCTAGGAAGCCCAGTGGCTTAGATTCAGGAGATCACATGCGGGCTTTAAAAGATTGTTTCCATTGCTCCCTTTCATTCTATTCCCTTGTCCTTTTTTCTGTTCAAATAGCTGCAAATTGAAGAACTGCCGGGCCAAATTCAAGCATGTTGATCATTTCATGGTTTCCAAGCTTTTCTAAAGCGAAGTTCTTTTTTCTCCTAGGCAACAATACCTAAATTCCAGAACTTTGTTTTCTTTTTCTTTTTTTTTTTTTTAAAGCTATTTTGACCATGAAACAAGAAATGTTTCATTCTAAAACTTCCCTTCTGTGCCTTCTGTCCTTTAGGGAGCGCCTCTCTGGGGTGGTGGAGAGGGTGAGAAAGCGGTCATGGCTTTGTGGTGGAGCGTCCAGGGCCCTGGTCTGCTCCAGCCCTGCCCCGGCTGGCCCTGCTGTCAGCAGCCCCTGCTCTGTCCCGGCAGCCAGCCAGCCGCTGTGCACGTCCGAGCACACAATGGGTGCACGCTGATGGGGGGCCCCCAGGATGGTGACATCGTGGGCCCTTCCTGGCCTCGTCCCAGTTGCCAAGTGGGGTGGTATTGGTAACCTCTTCCTGAGAATTCATGACACTGGGTTTGTAAATTGCTTTAAACTAAACCATAGCTGATAGCATGTGGTCCTGCCCCTCAGAGGGACGTAGGAAAGCCACGTTGGAGAGGACGGCTCCAAGGCTCTGACTCAGAATGCTGAGCTTCATGGCTCACAACTGGCCTGTGGGGTCAGAAGCCCCTAACTCGCCGTCTAAGGCCAGCGACCAGGAGAGGGGCTAAGTGTGACGTGGAATAAGGCAGCGTGTTCTAGTGAGAAAAAAGAGCTGGGCTCTTTCTAATTAGCCCTGTGGCTTGTGACTAGCCACTTAATTCCCCCAGGCTCCCATGTGCTCATGTCTAAGCCCAGAGCCCTAGACCAGGTGGTCTCTAGACCAGGTGGTATCTAGGGCCCCTCGTGACTCTGATATTCTATGAGTCCTTACATTTTAACCAGACGCCCTCGAGCTACTTCCTGGGCTCTCACAGTTCAGATGAGCTCCTTCCTGCCACCTGCAAATGTAGCTGCCTGGGCGGGGTCTCCCTTCTTCCTGGTCTTGTTGTCTGGTTTCCCATTTACCTCTGATAGATTAATTCATACTAAGGTATTACTGGCTGAGTGGTTTAATGTGTCTTTATTCAAGAGAAATTTGTATTTTTCAAGAGGGGGTTCCAGGAGATAGAATCTTTGAGTCCAGAGAATAGCTCTGAAGGTAGAGATTTCAGGCAGCGCTGGGTGGCAAGATGGAGTGGGGGACACTGGTGCCACCCCATCCCGTCACATGATGTGGGCATTTCTTGTGCTGCTTCTATTCAAGGTCCCGATCTCCAGTCGATGTCCCTGAGGGTCTCGTGGGCCTGAGCTCCACTCTGAAGGCCAACACTTGTTCTAGTGGGGGGTATTGTCACCTTTAGCATGAAAGGTGGCAAAGAGGGGCAGGAAGCACAGTTTCTCAGATAACCCCTGCCCCAATTCTATGCCCAGGGCTTTCTGTCTTCTAAAGCCCTGTCCTATACATGGACAGTCAGGGGCCACCACTAAGTTACAATTGTGTGCTCTGACACGCCGATTAAGTTATTGAAACGTAATTTAACAACAATGATTTCAAAACGAGAGAATGCATGCCTCGGGTACTCTTAGACGCCCTGGGCCCAAGTCCACCAGAAATGGTTTATTTTTTACCAATGTCACTCTGAATTCCAATAGATGAGAATCAGGACTTCTTTTCACGCTTTTCTCCAAGTTAGACAATACTGGGCTTGCGTATACGGATCCTCCCACCCAAAGCCCACCCGAGGTCATTCAATAGGCTCAAAAGGAGAAATAAGCCCAAACGTTCTGCCCATCAAATCTCTGTTCCCTTCCCCAGACCCTCTTACCTACAGCTCTTTAAAAATCTGATGAATAAATCACCCCACATAGTAAGCCGGGAACCTTTAGGCTCTGAAGTCTCCTCGGCTCCTTAAGAGTCTAAATGCAGGCAATTGTGTCCCACACTCTGGCCTCACACATCCTCTGTGGACTTCTTGGAAGATTCAAAGAATTAATGGAATCAGGGCTTGCGAAAGGTGAGCGTTTTGAAATCCCTCGCGGCGCTGCCAGCCTGGTGATGGCCCGAGTTCTGCCGGGAGCTGCTCCTGCAGCAGGTGGTGGCACCTCTGGGGAGCCAGGCTTCTGGTCTGCCCCCACCAGGCACCAGGCACGGGCCACATCACAATGCACCCCTCCAGTCCCTGTGAGGCCAAAGAGCCTCGGGCACCCCCAAATGCTGGTGGCCCTGCTCGGGGCACTCCCACCCTTTTAAGACCCACCTCCCTGATTTGTATTCACATCCCTCAACCCAGGGTCTTTGCCTGGGGCCCTGAAACATTTTGTGACAGAAAGAAGACAATGAAAAGAACGGCCTTCTCACCACTGGTTCTAAACCAGGCAAGCAGTTTGGAAAGCATCCCCATGGGCAGAAGGGTGGCCGAGGAAGGGAGCTCTCGCTTCCCCTTTGCAAACTGCTTGGCTGAGAGCCAGCAGAAGTTCAGAGGATGCACCTGGCGTGGCACTGTTGGCCAAAATCAAAACATCCCCATTCTTTCTTTCAGCTCGGAATGAACAAGAGGAACAAGAGGAGAAAAGGGAGATCAAGAGGAGGCTAACTCGAAAGGTGAGACGGGGCTCCATGCCAAGGAGCTGGGACCCAAGGGGAGCAGCCGCCCCCCACCGCCTTCCCTCCCCGGGCCTCAGCAGAAGCCACGTCCGTGGTCCTGCCACTCTGGGTCAGAACGCCATGGCCCATCCTCCACAAGACCTTCCCCGGGAGACAGCGGCCAGCGTAGCCTTAGATTTGTGACCTTCTGCATCGCTTGATTTTGTGGCACTCACCTAACCCGCTCCCCCCACCTCCAAAATTGTTGTCATTTGCATTTTATTTCCTATTACAGTGCATAGTTTGTTTTTAAAACATCCCATAACCCCATCAAGCAATTGGAAATTCATTATCAAAATCAGTAGTCTAAAGAACACGGTTATTTGCTGTGACCCTGGTAAAGTGTGGATTTCCCTTTCCTCCCAGTATCTTATTCCTTAATTAAGAACATTTGACTTTATTGTTCTAAATCCAAAGTGAATAACTGAATTAGGAAAATGCCCAAAATAGCGACAACCTTTTGAAATGCCCCAGGTTAAAAAGTATCTGATAAGAAATACCTAGTTCAATACAAGTCCTAAAGATAAGAATTTGGATATATTTCTAACACCAAAAATAGCTGGTTTGGCAATGTGATGTCAATCCAGGTGGATCTCATTCTACACGAGTGGTCCCTTTAACAATCAGCTCGTCTCTGAGGCACTTTTTGGATGATGTTGGCAAGTCTGATTAATCGACAGCCCGCAAGATGTAATACTGCGTTCTGCCCAGCCAGCGTGTTGTTAATCAGCTTCCAGCAACATCCGTCTTGAGGGAAAGATACTCAAATCTTAGGGACAGTTAAGAGGCCCATTAGAATCCAGTTTGAAAAGATTTATTAGTGGGGTTTTCTCCCTAGATACGTAATGCAAAGGAAGATTCAGAGGTCCTAAAATATACCAATTACGGAAGGAGATGATTCGTCTTCCTCCATACTTTTCTCTCCCTTACGGCACCCCAAACATCCACCCGGCGGGTGCGAGGCCAGTGCCAACCTGATTGAAAGGAGTAGGATAAACAAGTGCCTGCAGGGTCGGGTGACTCGCTGGTGTCACCCTGGTGGGGACTAGAACAAGAGCTAAATTCGCTCACCTCCACCAGTTGCTCTCACCCTGATCAAAGCCTGATTCTCCATTCCTGGGCCCCCATCTTTGGACGGAGGGTGTGCTTTTTCCTGAGACCGAGTGGTAGGAGGGACTGGGCCAGATGCCTTAGTTTATCGTGTGTCCTTGAGATGACTGGGGCATGAAAACGAGGGAGGTGGTGACCCCTCATTTACTGTGCAGAAAGGTCTATACAGGCAGTCCGATGTTAAAAATCAGATTGTCATGAAGATCACCGGAGTTGATTACTGGGATCCAAAACTTCTCCCAGAACTTTAGGTTTCTTTACTACAAGCTAGAAATAGAAAAATGCTTATACATTTATTTAATTCTTATCTCAAAAAAGATGATAGGAATTTGCAGGGGAAAAAAATCTGCTAATAAGATATGTGGGAGGAAGGGGTTCCAGCCACACACACATCACCCCCAGGGGGGTGACGCTAGGGACAGCTTTCCAAGGCCAGATAAATGCCTCTTTCTCCCAGGCTTCCTCTCCTGTCTTCTCCAGGAAAACTGTCTATAATTTCAGCATTGGCCCTTCCTGGGGACTGTTTTGGGGAGTAAGAACTAATGAGCTTCAGCAAAGGGATATGTGTTTATGAGGGACAGGAAGATGGGGAAACAGCTTTCAAGTCTGTTTCTGTAGACAGAGACGCGGAGCCTGCTAGCAGGTAGAGGGTCCATATTACTTCCTGGCTCCGGGCGAGTTCTTTTCCTCTGGAGCCTTTATCACACCCAGACCACATGCCCGTGATGGCGGCTGCTTTTCAGATACCTGCTCTCAGCTAGAGGATTTCCTCCATTAAGTCGTATTTCATTTTAATGTACTAGTGAGAAGAATCAAAAATAAAACACAATGGCTGGTGCTGATAGCCACACAGCAGTTGTTTTCTTCAGCTAAATTGAAGCTAACCCAAAATGATATATTTTTCTTTAAAAAAGCCTGTCTCCCCCATCAAAAAAAAAAAAAGCTAGATTGGATGGATGGATGGATGGATGGATGGATGGAATGGATGGATGGATGGATGGATGGATGGATGGATGGATGGATGGATGGATGGATGGATGAGAGAAAGAAAGAAGGAAAGAAAGAAATGGTCTTGGGTACAGATTATAATAGTGTTATTTGAGTTTCCATGAATTGACTCTTTGGTTGGGTATTTAGTTGCAGATGATACTATTGCTGCCCCAGATTGAATCATAATGCTACCAACTCTTCCTCTTTACTCCCTATGCAAGCTCATCTTCCCCAGAAAACCTGTCTTTGGCTACAGAGATTATTTCCTCAACATCTGAGGAAGGACCTCGGGTTCCACGTACACCAAGGGCTCTAGCCAGGCACAGGCCCAAAGTTGTGTCCTCTGCACCCCACCTGGGCCAGGGCGATGAGCCCCGACTCACAGAGGAGAATCCAAGCAGCTGGTGGTTAGTCTGTGTCCACACACAGACTCCCCAGAGGCAGAAGTCCATTCAGCCTTCACTCACCCCCTCATAGCATTTGGGAGCAGCGCCACCTTGCTTTGGAGAGGCCCGAGGGATTCAGTGATGAAACAGTCCTCGACCTTTAACTCATAAACATTTTGTGTTCTGTTCACGCCAGAGTCTTGCCATAAGTTTCCAGGAGGAGAAACTCTAAATGCAATGCTTACCAGCCTTTTCCATGCAATGGTGCACTTAGATAAAGCTATTTGCACCTCGCCCTGGAGTAGCCTTGCCTAGTCCTGAGGAACTCAAACTGGAGATTTTGAATAGGAGTCTGTGTTTACCTGGGATAAATATATGGTTCAAAAACTCCCTGCACTCATGTTTTGGAGAACACATCCTGTGGTCAGAGTGGACCGCCATTTTTGTTTCCTGCCACCCAAGCCATAGGGCCTTGGGAAGCCTGTGATTTCCTATGAAAGGTCAGCGCTGATTTCAGGATGTGCCAAGAAAACCCAAGGCTGCCTCAGGACAGACTGGGCCACTTTGAGAGGTAGCCACACAATCTGGGCACATGGTGAGGGCCACTCTGACCCTCTCACATATCCTCCCACCACTGGCGGCAGAGGGAGCTCCAGGCACCTTGTGCCACAGTACCCACCACCGTTCAATTCAACACTAGCCAGACACTCAACTAATTATGCTTTTCCACTGTAGGCCAGTTGGCAGCAAGTTGGAACATTCCAGCACCAGCCGAGGGTATATGGCAGCAGCATGATATGAAGTCAAAATAGCCAGGGTGTCTGGGATAGGGATACAGCAGGCACTGCCTGCCCCGGTGGAGCTCAGGTCCTGTGGGCGAGGCTGACCCAAACCTAATACCAGCAGGGCCAGGGCAAGAGGACAAGTGAGGACCTCATACATCTAAATATTTTAAAGTTAGAAATTAGCTTAACAACTGTTAAATAAAACATGTTTTATTATCTTAAACAAAAAACAGCCAGGGTGGTTTGGACACTTGTGTTTTTTAAATATACCTTAGTGGCAAGATCCCATCTGAGTGCATTTTCTAGTATAGAATTAAATACAGTCTCAGGTCTGGAGGGGAAAAAAATTGCTTTTAATAGCATCGGTTGAATATGAACTGACAATATCCTAAAGAGAGAACAACTGTGTTGCTCCAGAAGACTTGAATCTGGTGCCAGGAAGAGATACTAGAAATGGCAGCCTTATGTTGTGTAATTACAAAGGAAGGGTGCTAGTGGTAATATCAGGAGATGGATAAATAAATATACCTTCTCCTTTTATATGTTTCCATTCCTTCACCACAGAGCCAATCCTGACTCTTCCATGCTCTGCACACAGCTCAGAATTTGTGGCTCAACCTTATATTTGAACCTCTTGAAAAGACCACTAGCAGGTCTTCTCTGACCTCATAAATCAATGTACCCCCGTCCCCGCCAGCTCCAGAGTCCGCAGGTTGTTGGCAACACTCTTTTTATTTGTCTAAAGCACCAACATATTACAAACCCCCAACCTGCAGAGAGCACTACATTTAGCCCCCAGGTGCGGACTCACAAATCCAAAATAAGACAATCCACTCCATACCTGATGGAAGAAGTAGGACAATGCAGGAGAACACACAGTGCATACACACACCCAGAAAGACCAGCTGCTTCTAGAGACCGAGACACCCCGATGTGATTAAGAAGGAGACAGACTGGCTGCCCAGCCGCACGCGCCTGGCAGTACCTCTTGGGGGATAATAAAGCTCCCTTTTAGAGTTCTGGAAAAATCCCAAGTCCAAGCATCGATTGCCCTGGCCCTGCCCCGCTGATTGGCTCCTCCAGACCTCATCCTTCACCCCTACAAATTTGTAGATGGAGCCAAACGATCTAAGCTTCCCCAATTGACCGGTCCCATCTCTGTCCCCCTTGCAGCTCAGCCAAAGGCCCACGGTGGAAGAACTTCGAGAAAGGAAGATCCTGATCCGCTTTAGCGACTACGTGGAGGTGGCTGATGCCCAGGACTATGACCGAAGGGCGGACAAGCCCTGGACCCGCCTCACCGCGGCCGACAAAGTAAGCAGCGCTGGGGCACAAGGGGGCAGTGGGCTTTTCTTGCCTGGGCCGGCCCCATAGATGGGATTTCTTGCATGCTGCTGGGGAGCCTCCAGTGAGACCAGCAGCAAAGCATTAGTCACAGTCTCAAAAATTGAGTGCGAAAATGCCAGCCGCAGAGGCTAATGGTTCTGCTTCCAGACCTTTCCCCAAGGGCCCCGTCCGGTTGACGGGGAGGTTACTGGGTTTATTCATCCACTGCTCACAGAATGCACAGGGGATATTGTGGCTGTTTTCCAGGACGGGGAGAGGCAGACCAGGGAGCTATGTCCAGAAAAACAGAAAAGCTGTTGCGTAGGCACAGAACAGATGCCATGAGGCTCTGGGCTCCCACCTGATCTCTAACCTTCTCTGCAGAGAGCACCCATAGGTCCCTCGGCACCCAGGGGGAGCTGTGCAAAACCAAGGGCCCGGGCAGAGCCACGATGTTCACAGTTCTCGTCACCAAAGGAGAGGGGGAGCGCACACGTCTCAGATGTAGTAAAACATACCTCCCTCCACTCAACCCTCGTCAGTTTGGAAAACAAAAAGGAGGATCTGAAATTGAGTTTGTTTATAAGAAATACAGGGCTGGCAAGTGGCGAATCATTCTTAACTATCTGTTAAACCGAGTCTCAAAAGGAACTTCGGCTCGGTAATCCTTTGTGGTTCTAGTCCAGGGACCACGAGGAGCTAGGGGGCTACAGGCCTTTTGGTAAATGGAATCTAGCAGAATGACTGTGTCAAACGTACGGGGCAAAGTGGGGGATCTGGGGTGCTCTGGGGCCTCCTAAAGAGTTCGTCGCTGGACCCGTTCATTCTAGAAGTTTCCTATGGGATTGTTTTGCAATGCCTGGGTCACCTTCAGCCAGATTCCAGCTGGATCATCACCAACCCAGAATCCAGGGACTCCCAGAAACAGCGCGAAGGGGATGCTCTCTGCAGGCCAAAGGCAGATAAACTTCCTCCCAGAAATGCCCTCCCCCCCTGGGGATCTTGAATCAAAAAATGAAGGGGAGCCATTGTGGCTCAGTAGTTGAGCTCTGGCTTCCCACATACGAGGTCCCGGGTTTGATCCCCGGCCTTGGTACCTAAAACTAAATAAATAATAAATATGTAAAAATCGAGGACTCCCCTGTCCAAATAGCTCTCGTCTCCTCCTTGTCCTGGAATTTGTGGGGAGCGAGAAAGGAAGAGGCTTTGTGTATTGCTTCTTTGTTCACATTTTCATCGATATGTGCTTGTTTACCAAGGATGAGGACGTCAGCCAATGTCAAAGGAAAGGCACCAGGCTAAATGCTCTGGTGGCCACGGTAGTCTCCAGTTCCCCCAGGCCATGTGCCCTGAGGGTGAAACCCGGGCACTTAGCCATGCCTGATGTGTCCTTGCGCGGGCGGGCGAGCCGCTCTGCTCCTACCACAAGGATTTTTCACCCTCTAAACCACTGGTGCCTTGATCAAAGCAAATGGCAGCCGTACAGCTATGCAAAAGGGCACAAGGGCACGTGCTTAAATCCAGCCACCCTCCACCTCAGTCCCTCCTGCTCGCCATCTCTCTTTGCCCTCAAATGACCCAGCCCTCCACGGTGGCCCCATCAGTGGCATCCCTGCAGGGATGAGGTGATTTAGGGTTATCTCCAAATATTAGAGATGATTCAAAACATATCCCATATCCTTGCACTGGCTGTGTCTGTTGGTCTTGCTTGTTTTTTTAGGAGGCCCCTGAACTGAACCCGGGACCTCTGATATGGGAGGGAAGTGCCCAATCACTTGAGCCACCTCCACTTCCTTATATCTCGTATCCCTGATGGGGAACTGTATCACCTCAGAGTTGGTAAAGTTGTGAAAGAGACAGAGCTTCATAAATCAGAGGGGAAGGAGGCGTGGGGTGGCCATCACCCCTTCTCTGAATGTGGTGGGGGAATTTGGTCCACCCTCCCGTCTTGGGTGAGGAGTCTGCCTGTGCTTAGCTTAGCGTGTTTACCTGTGGATGATGAGGGGTTGGTGTTCGGATCTGTACTAGGGAGCCTGGGAGTGCGGCCGTGATTTACCTGGGTAAGTGGATGTGCACTGTTGACACCTGGGTGGAACAACTCGGCGAAGAGAGGAAGAAGAAATATACACTCCGGGTGATGTGTTGTCATTTGTGACTTAGATTTAGGAAGAGGAGGGTTCCTCATAGGTTCTGAAGGACTTCTCAGGTGATTTCTTTTTTTTTCTCCCAGCGGAGGAATCCATTTTACCCTCCTGTATGGCTTTAAGAAAAACAGTGTGGTTAGAAATAGAATGGAAAGTAAATTTCCTTTCCATCTCCTTCCGCATATTTATGGGCATCTCTTCATTCCAGGCTGCCATTCGCAAGGAGCTCAATGAGTTTAAAAGCACCGAAATGGAAGTTCACGAATTGAGCAGACATCTAACAAGGTGAGTAATGAGTTTTTTGCCTTTTGTCCCCGCGGATTGCCAATAAGCAATATTTACTACCAACTGAACCACCCTGTCCCCTTCGGGATCACAAGTGATTTGGTGGGTGCCGTGGGAAAGAAGATAAAAGAAAGGTCGACATGAAGTTTACACTTCAGGTTTCTGAAATTAGTTGCATTTTTGGCTTTTATCAGGGGAAACACTAAAAGAAACTTTCCGAAGGCCAAGGGTGTTTTAATTTTCATTGTGGTGTAATATTCATACGACATAATATTCCCCGTTTTAACCACTTCCAAATACATTCACGATGTCATCTACCATCACCACCATCCATGACCAAAGCTTTTCATCTTCCCAGTTAGAAACTTGGTGCCCATAGGCATTAGTCCCCCTGAAAGTTTTTAATTCATTCAAACTAAAGCTCTGATAAGTACCCAGCCTGCGGGTAACCCCAGAGTGGGTTTCTATGAAAACTGTAGCTGAGGGGGAAAGTTAGAGCTAGTTGGCAGAGGGCAAACCTGCGCCAAACCCCAAAACCACGTGGTAACTTCCAAGGCAGGTGCACACCTGTTAGGGCACATCACTCTCCCAGATGGTCCTTTGTGATATTTGGTGAAACTGAGGCGCAGAGCTATTAAAAGGCCCCTATAAGATCTCCTGGCTAGTTAGTGACACAGCCAAGGACTTGACTCGCATGGCGGTCACCTGTGGTGAGCATTTAGAGGGAGAAGACTTATGAGTACTTAGTTCCTGAGCTCAGAAACAATAGATGGAGTATCCAGGCCAGCACCGTGGGCTGAGGGCCTCCAGGGCCACCCTGGTTGACCCTAACCCAAAACCAAGGTGAATTCATTGGCGCTCAGGTACTCGTGGGAGTTCAAGTAAGCATGTGCTTTGGGTTGCAGATTTAAACTTCCCCGTTGCTGTCAAGAATAAGGAATCTTAAGGATGGAAAGGGTGGGAAAGGGTGGCTTGTCGAACCCCACGCATTTGACCTCAGTCTTGACTTAATTGTTTGTTTTCCCAGGTTTCACCGACCTTAACCATTGAATTCCTCTTGAGTGCTATGCTGTCTTCAAAACATAAATTTATAAGAACCATAAGTGCTGGTATTTATTCACTCCCCCATTAACAATGTAAATCTTCTGAACTGCCTTTTTTAAAAAAAAAAAAAAAGAAGAAGAAGAAAAATAAAAGGAAATACAATCAGGATTATATTTGTGAAAACATGGTGGTCGCCACTCCGTGGTGAGAGCTGCCAACAGGATTTCCGACGCTGAGCTCCACCCCGTCCCTGGCGGGGCCGAGGACCCCATCCAGGTCCTGACCGAAGACGCCTGGGCGTGCGGAGCTGTCCCTGCCCTCTCCATCCAGGCCCAGCAGGCACCGCGTTCATTTAGTCTCCAGCGAACCTCTTCCTTGCGAGTGTCTGTCACCTGAGTGCAAAGAAAGCTGAGCTGGCAGCTTTGCTCTGTGGATGGCAGTGCAGAGCCAACCCCGGAGGCCTAGTCTAGACTTGGCCACACGCGCTTGCTCCAGACGTGGCGCCTGGTTTGGGGGAGCACCTTGGAAGGCTGATGCTGAGGGGAGCCCCGGTCTCAGGGATGGCCTCCCTTCACCACCATCCATACAGCGAACAGAAAGGAAGGGCCTTTTTCTGGGCGAGCGTGTAGTTGACTGTCGGGCAGGGGAGCGTGTGTGCTCGGGGAAGGGAAGGCTGGTACCAAGTAGCCCATCCTGGCCCTGCAGACGAAGCTGAAGCTGCCTTCCAGGGCGCTGTGGTTCAGAAGGGGGAGCTGCCGTCTTCAGTTCAGATTAGTTGGCCGGTCTTAAGAAAGCCGAGTGTCACGGGCAATCTTAACCCATGCACACAGCCATTGCTAAGGCACCAGGAGCATATGAGCAGGGGACCGTAGTGAGGCATCAAGGCTGGGCTAAGGAGCTCTGCTTGGCTAATAGTGCCCTTACTTTTCCATGCATGCCCAGTGTTGGTGATTGTGTGTCTTGGAAGTTCACGACTTCTGAGCATAGAACCAAGGCATGAGGGCCAGAAATGATTCCTGCAAGACTGGCTTGCCAGTCCCAGGTGGGCAGGTCCTCCAGAAGCCCTGGATGGCCTTCTCTCCTCCTGTCTCTGCACTGAAGAGCTCGGCATTTGCCGGAATCACACCAGCCAGGCCTGCCCGTGGTGTACCTTCTACTCATCCAGGGAGGATCCTACCTCTCCCTCATGATGCTGGTAGTAACAAGGTGAGATGTGTGTCCACCTGTCCAGCTCAGTGGACAGAGGGACGCTGAGGTAGGGTGTGCAGTGAGGGGAAGGAGAACCCCGAAGCCCTAACAGCCATCAGGAGCTGCCCTGCAGCTGATTCTCTTTTCCTTCCTAGCAGAGCTCATGGGCCTCAGTTGCCAAGCCCTGCCTAGGCTTCTGGTCCTTCTAGGTCACGGCTTGCTCTCTGCCGCACATGCCCAGGATCTAGAAGGTGCCAGCTCGGCCTTCAGAGGTACCCAACCCCCACCACGAAGCGGGTGGGAAGCGAGTGCCTCTTAGGAGGGCACCTTTGGATCCTCTGCAGGCATCCACCGCTCCTGCGGCCAGCACTCACCCAGGAGCCGTGTGCTTTTTTTGGAGAGAGCTCAGGGCATTTCTTTAGGGCAGTGCCTATCCGCCCCCCTAGCCGCTGGGAAAATGCCAGCGTGCCAGCTGGAGGGAGCGCTCCGCTGCCCAGCCCCAAGGGAGGAGGCCGTTACCAGACTGATTTTCTTTGAATGTTGAATCTGAAGAGTTACTGCTTTGGGGAGAGATATCGTTCAGGGAAAATGTGGTCCGGGACTTTAATATGGCTGTAAATGCAATCTTCCCCAAAGGCTCACTGACATTTGAATGTGCGAAGGGTCTGGTGAAAGAGTTGAGGCGCTTTCGTTTAACTTCTCCACGGGGGCCCACCTGGCCGGCTCTGAGTCGGAATTGCCTCTTAACTTGCGCCATGCTTCTGGCAGTGTCCTGGCACGGCGCCCAGGCCTTCCCCTGCCTGAGGAGCAAGTCTTAAGGGGAAGGGTTCCATCGACTGGACTTGGTCTTGGGTCCTGGGCCCTTCCGATCTCCCGGGAACATCGATTTCCCTGGCCATGGCCAGCCAACAGCCCAGCTTTTCGCCCAAAGTGCCCTATTGTGCAGTCCACTTGAGGCTTGGAGGAAACTGAACACAATACACAGCTCTCTTCCTGTAGAGCACCCTGTCCCCGAAATCATTTGCACAGAGTCGGGAGGGTGCCCCTCCTGTGCCACGAAGTGCACCCACCTCTGGGTGGGCCCTTCCAAGCCTCTTTTAAGTGGCTCTTCAACAGGCTCACCCACCCCCGTGGACTGCAGGACAGGCCCTTGGCTGTTTGCTTACTTTTTTAAAACCCGCAGGGCTTTCCAGAAATCCATCCCACTTTCTTTCTTTCTGCCACATTGTTATGACAACTGATGCAATTTGTGTGACTTTCAAAAGATGGAGGTTTGACGTTAATTAGGAAAAAAGAGGAGGGTTAGACGGTTAAAAATACATCCCCTTTCTGAAGAAGCTGCAGTTTTCGAGCAAAGGTTTATTTTGCGTATAAGTTCCCAATTGAGCACTTTGTCACCCGGAGAAGCATGAGAGGAAAAAGATGACATGCCTCAGGCCAGATTGTTGCCCCCCACAGTGATAACAGAAGAGACTGCCATCGGCCTGTTTGCTTTTTCAAATTTGCTGACCCATTCCAACGAAGGCCTTCACCCAGCTCTGTAAAACTTTGAAAACGTCAGCCTCTCTGTCAGATCTGAGAAACCAAACAACGTGACGTCAACATGACGACGAGCTCTGGGTTTATTTTTCTCCCACTTTGTGAACGTGTATTCAGAGTTGCCGAGTGGAACCTGTGCGTGCGCTTTGGTGAATGGAAGTTCAGGATCTCCCCATGCCCAGCCCATGAGCAGAGATCACTAAATGACTATCTCTTCCCACTTGTCTGCTAAGCCCCAAGCCCATTGCTTTCTCCAGTTGCTAACCGGGTGTGTGTACATAGTTTGTCCTTGTATAGGAGTGAGTGAGTGTGGTGACTGTCAAGCCCATGGCTCTCCTGTGATATAATTTAACAGATGACGGCTGTATGGAAAAGACGATGTAAATAGAAAACAAAACTAAACTGGATCTCTATGGCCTAGGTTTTGTACATACAGAAACTGCATGGTATTTAAATTATTGTTTGTCTCTGATAATGTATGCAGTTTCTTTAAAAACAACAACAACAAAAAAAAAAGCTTAAAAAAAATTGTTTCCTTGACTCCTGTGTGTTTTATCAACCTCATGTCAGGAACCACAGCTTGTGAGGGTAGATACAGGGAAACCTGGATCTGGTGTATTATTCAGTAAGGAAGTACTGTTGCAGAAAAACTAACTTTCCACATAACTTTTGGATACTAGGACTTTTTCTTCTTCCTAACATTTTAATAAGAATATCGAAAATGTATTCCTTACCTCTCCAGCCCTTAATAATCAGGGAATAATATAAATCCATCAGCTATCATTCAGCCTCAGATGCAGCAATGCTCTGCAGCACAATGACCCCAGACAGCTTTGCTTTTTCAGTGCCTCCATCTGTCTCCTTTCTTGAGAAGTCCAAGTACTTGTTGCCTTAAAGCAAAGTGCAAGGGCTTTATCGCTTAGCCTTCTGGCAGCTAACTTATCTGGTGGAAGGCTTTGGGGAAAGCAGGCGGGCTTCCCTCTTGCCGGCTGCATTCTAGATGGGGGTAGTTGGTGGATACCATGTGCTGGGCCGGGCAGTGCCGGGAGGTTGCTCGAGGAGTCAGGAGCCTAATATGGTGCCACTCAAACTTGACCATGGCAGGAATTACCTGGGGGTCTGGTTAAAATGCAGCCACTGATTGAGTAGGTCTGGGTTGGGTGTGAGACGATGCTTTCCTAACAAGCTGCCAGGGGATGCTGAGTAGCAGGGGTGTGGGAGAACAAAAGAGCCGGTCTTCCTTGGCCTGGGACTCTCCATCCTCGTAATAACTGAGTGGCATCATGTGCTGCTTATTTCTTCACCAAGGAACAGCAGCTAAGTCCCCGCTGGACACCAGGGTCCTGCAGCACCTCCAGCTGGAGTCCGTGTGCCCTGAGCTCTCACCGGGGCAGGAGCAGCTGCAGCAGAAAGGATGAGTGGTTTACAAAAAGAGTTTCAGAATTTCTCCGGCTCTCTGCCCTTTGCTCACTTGCAGGGCTTTCTGGTTTGACACTGATCTGCGGAACTTGTCATTGTCTAGGAGAATGAAAGGGCTGGGGGGGCGGGGGGAAGCTCTGCTAGAGCTACCCACAGGCTCTGCCCTACAACAGGGAAGAGTTCCTCATTTTCCAGAAAATTGGCCATTACCTGATTAAGAGGGAGCCCTTCTTGAAGTCCATGAGGATTCCAGCTATGCAGTCCCACAGGAAGAGGCAGCGTCATACAAATGTATACATAGTCCTGTGCCAAAGCAGTGGTGGCTCTGCCGTTAAAATTTGGGCCAAGGGAAACGGATGTGGCTCAAGAGGTTTGGCGTCTGTCTACCATATGGAGGAACAGGGGTTCAATTCCCGGGACCTCCCGGTAAAAAAAAAAAAAGTTTTTGGGCCAAGTCACTTAATTTCTCTGGGCCTTGATTTACTCATCTGGAAAATGGGGGCATTGAATTAGATGTTCTCTAGCATCCTTTGGAGCATTAGCATTCTAGGATTTGAGGACATCTGGATTTTTATCATATCAAGCTTAGACCTTAGGTTACAAAGCTCTGGTCAGTCTCAGAGAACAGTTTGACTGATGGCGCTGACCCCAGCCATCCCTCCCTGCTGTGGCTTGGCGTCTTGGAGAGCTGGTTGGTACCTCATAGTGCTACGTCCTGAAGCCTCTGTTAACCAGCTTACCCTGAGTCCCTCTGCCACTCCCCTCGTCCAGCAAGGGGGGTGGGGGGCGTTTGGCCTTGACCAGCGACATCTGAGGCACAAACTGGTGGTCATGAACACCTGCCAAATTCATTCTAGACTCTTCCACCCTACTCAGCAGCACTGCCCTTTCCTTGAGGCCCCTGTCTCCCTCCTGGGAGTTTGCCACAGATAAGCTGGGTCATGAGACTATCATCGCAGCAGTGGTCTTGCTTGTAGCCTCCCCCAAATCTCATCCCACGTCTAGCCGGCTTCTATCTCAGACCAGCCCCGGCTCCGCCTCCCCCGAGTCGTGTCCACGGGGCCCCTCCGGCGTGCCCGCCAGCGTGATGGCGTGGCTTTGCACACTTCCCGGCCTTGCTCCACTTGGGGGACCCGGGGCGGGCCTTTCTGATGTGGGGGCCCCTGGAGCCCTGCAGAGGTGGCCGTTGTAGCCACACCAAGGGATCATCTCAGGGACAGCCAGGGGCTTCCCTGGAAGGAGTCCCAGAGACTCGGGTGACCTCAGAATTCACACGAGGAGCAGAAGGACTCAAGCGCACACACACACGAAAAAAATAGTGTGAACACTCCACATGTCATCTCCCGCAGCCCCTGGCAGGTGTCACGTGCCCTCTGATGTCTAACGCCTGCTTCTGGGCATCTGATTCCTATTGGTGCCAACGCTGGCAGCTCTCGTACAATAAACACTGGACGCCTTTCTCTTGCCCTATTTTATACCATGGGGCTTGAAGGTGAGGAAACTCAAGCTCCGAAACAGCTTGGGCAAGTGGCGGAGCGGCCTCCAGACCCCAGCGACGCTGTAGCGCCCACCCAGCCTCGTGCATCCGTTGCTTTGCCTCCACCTTCTTGAGTTTCCACGTTCTCTGTTTCCATCCAAGCATCCTAGTTGTCCATCTGAAGTGATGAAATTAACTTCAGACACCGAGGACCATGCCAGAGGCCAGGAAAGAGGTCCTGAGGCCTCCAGCTGGGGAAGGCCAACTCTAACCCAGGTCCCCCCCACCCCAGTCCCCCCGGCAGCTGCCCACCTCTAAGCAGGCTGAGCATTTCCCACCAGAAGGGACCTCCCCCTGCCATCTGACAGTCGGCCAATATTTATGGCTTCCTGGAAAGGCACTTGTTGAACCAGGCACTTGTGCTGCACGGGTCCTAACTACAGTTGTGGGGAAGGCAGGAGGAGAAGCACATGCTGCCCAGGGACAGAAGGGGCCACATCAGGCACCTGGTCATGTGCATGCATCCTGCTCCTTTCCTAAACGCTCTTCTCTGACGAAAAGGGGTCTGCTCCTTGGGTGCCATTAATCAAAGAATGTTCTTCCTATTTCATAAAAGGAAGCCATGGGTGTCAAATATTTCCATGAGGCAGAACCCCAGATTAAGGCAAAGAGCCCTTAGTAAAGAACTAATGAATCTGTTTTCAGAAGAGGTAACGAGGGAAGCGGCTGTGGCTCAATCAGTGGGGCTCCCGTTTACCATATGGGAGGCCCCGGGTTCAGTTCCCGGGGCCTCCTGGTGAAGGCAAGCCTGCCCGCATGGCATGGTTAGCTGACCCAGCGAGCACAAGCAGCAAGGGGGGGATAAATGAATAAATAAATAAAATCTTAAAAAAAAAAAAAAAAAAAAAAGAGGTAACGATTAACCACGAAAGCAGAATTTACTAACTCTTCTTCCAGGCTCTGATAACCAGTTAAAATACGTGCTACACGAAGCTGGGGTTCCAGGGGTCCCTTTCTCTCCCCTCTCCACAATATATTGAGATTTTGCCTCTCATATGGTCTCTGGGGCTCATTTTTTCTTTTTCGGTCTAGTGATATTGTTGCTCTTGTTCCTTTAACAAAAAATAATAATAAGGGACAGAAATGGTGGAAGGGAGGGGAAGATCACGTGCTCCTTAATTACCAGCCTGGAGTGGGATGGTTTTGTCATTGGGCCCTTACCAGGGGGGTTGTCTGTGGTTCACGAGATCTTTGATGTCAGAGCCCACGCCTGGAGGAGGGCAGGCCACCGGAGCACTTCACACACACCCTGAGTTTATCGCCTCACACACGACAATCACCTGGACGGAATCCAGGTAAAGGTGCTCCCACAGCCGGGGCTGCCCAGCTGTGCTGACCGGGCCAAAGTGGGAGCATGTCTGGCGCTCCTTGCCCAGCACCTAGCCCCCCCCCCCCAACACCTTCGCAACCTCAAAGAAGCCCGGGAGAAAGCCCTGGAGCTGCAGCAACAGAAACCAACTCCCCAAGAGGCGGCTCCTTCACACTGTGCACTGCCTTGGTGTGGGGTGGGGAGGGGAGACCTTTCCAAGCCACCATTGAAGTGTCAGTGACAGTGAATCAAGGCCAGCGCCAGCCACACCCTCGCTTCCTGGCTGGACAGTCATCCAGCTGTGGCACAAAAGCCCCTTGTTGCGGTTGAACTATGGGGTTTCCCTGAATTCGCTCCCACTGGCTTGGTTAAGACAGCCCCAAGGCAGACAGGATAAAACTCTGCACTGTCTCTTCTTTCTTCCTGGAAAAGAACACACAATGGCATGCTCACAGAAGGCTCACGGAAGTTGCTTTTTTTGAGGTACCGGGACCAAGGATTGAACCCAGGACCTCCTATGCGGAAGGCCAGTGCTCAACCACTGAGCCCCATCAGCTCCCCTGAGTTGGCTCCCTTGTCTGTTTGCTGTTTGCTGTTTGTTTGCTGGTTGTTTGCTTGTTTTCTTTAGGAGGCACCGGGAACGGAACCCGGGACCTCCCCTGTGGGAGGCGGGCGTTCAACTGCTTGAGCCACATCTGCTTCCTGGAAGTTGCTTGTAAGGAAGAGAATTTTAAGGACTGGGGCAGGGAAAAGAGTCCTTCATACATTTTGCCCTGGTTGCCTTTTTTTTTTTTTCTTTTGCCATGTGCACATATTCCTTTTCCATTAAAATCTGTAGTTTAAAAAAATTATTTTTTAAAGACGAATAGAAAGTACACAATATATGAGCAGGGAAGCGTACCTGTGTGAACTTGTTTAGCCTGACTACACATTATTTAAATCTTATCAAATGAAAACATCTAGGTATAGGCCACAATCAGGAAATGTGGGCATTTTTCAGACCAGACAGCACAGGGGCAGTCAACGGGAGCTTCGTGTTCAGCAGTCCTATTTCAGGGGTCTTCCCCCACCCCTGTGCCGGGAGATAAGTGCTTCTCTTAAGATCTGGAGTTTATCAAAAAGCCATGGGCTTTGCCCTCCAGGACATGGCAACCTATGCACAAGCAGAGACGGTGCAGGTCCTGTGCTTCCCCCACCCCCGCCCCCAAACTAAAACCACACACACAATCCATTAGTCAAAGGGGCACAAAGGCCAGCCCCTCCCGGTTACCACGGAGACAGCAGTGCTCAGCCACCCTCCACACACACAGGCGGGTGCCCCGACCGGCCACCCCGCACAGGGAATTCCCACCTGAGTCTAAGCCTCACCCTTGCCAGTCCCATCACAGCTCACGTCAGCGCTGGTGGCTGCTGCCAGCCGGTCCTTGTATCTGAGACCCCCCCCGCCCCGCCGACTCCGCTGGAATGAGCACTGCTTCCCACACCATGCTGGTCGCTCCCTCTGGGCATCCCCATTTTACAGGCGAGGGAACTGAAGCGTAAAAGGAATGCGACTGCACAGCTAGGCAATGGCAGGGCTGAGACTAGAACCCCAGGCTTCAGGCTCTTGATCCAGGTCTCGGCACCCCATCACTAGCGAATCCCACAAAGGACGGCCAGAAGCATGAGAGTTGTAGCTGCAGGTTTAAAATCTGTACCTAGCCCTAACTACATCTGATCTGGTAGTGTCAGCAGTCTTCCGTAACAGCAAACCCAGATATCAGCAGCTTCAACAAATTGGTATTTTTCTTTTGTGTAAAAGAAGTCTGGAGTTAAGTGGGGCAGAGCTTGTGTGGGGGACTCCATGACACCATCACTGTTTCACAACTGTTTTTCTGCCCCACCATCCTTATCATGTGCCTTCTGGCCTCAAGATTGCCTCATGTTCCAAGATGGCTGCTAGGGTTCTGGTCATTGTGTCCATGTTTTAGGCAGGAAGTCTGAGGAAAGTTTACTTGTTAGTGGAGTGAATCCACTTTGAAAACTTTTCTGGAAGTCCTACCTAATGACTTTGCCTTCCATCTAATTGGCCATCCCTTTTTGCAAGGGAGGCTGGGAAATAAAGCCTTATTAACACACTCCTATCTGAAATAAAATTGGGATCTGCTTAGTAAGGAAGAAAGGGAGGGTGGATATTGGGTAGGTGACCATAAGGCGGTTGGTTAGCTCCCACAGAGCTATCCTCAGTAGTGAACTTGTGATAAGGTCACGGTGAAACCACTTTCAGTCACCCAGTGAGGAGAGAGGGCGCTTTGTAGACAGCATCCCTGGCTCAGTGCTGAGATCACATTCATGTTTTGGAGTGCTTTCCAAGCTTTTAGCATTAGCCCCACCATCTCTCGGAAAGTCAGACTAATTTTAAAATGAAGATACAGCACAGGCAGGGGACATTCTCCACGGCATAATTCCTTCACAGTTAGGATCACACCTCACACGAGGTGAAACACATTCCCCGGGTCCTGCCTTCACACACTGCCGTCCCTGCAGGCCAGCAGCGCCGGCTGCACCAGGGAGCTTGTGGAAAATGCAGAACTACTGAGTCAGAATCTGCGTTTTCACAAGATCCCCCAAGGGCTTTGGCAGCACAGTAGTTCCAGAAGCACTGGTCAAATGCAGGCCTTAAAGAACCTGAAATGGGCCTCTCGTCCCCCAAAACCTCATCGCAGGGAGGAATCTACTCTGAAACGTTTGTTCTTGAGACTGTAAATTAAATGCGACCTCTCTGAGGAGACTGTACATAGTAACTTTTATCACTTGTAAAACAATGATACCTATTAACTAATTATTTTGGGGAGGTACTAGGGATCGAACCCAGGACCTCGTACATGGGAAGCAGGCGCTCAACCACGTGAGTTACATCTGCTCTCAGTAATATTTATTGAGTGCTTATTCCATGGTGGGCATCGACCTAAGGCTTTGCATGCCTGACTAAACTTAGTCCTCATAACCTCCCTGTGAGGGGGTAGCACTTCGACCAGCACCTTCCCCATTTTACAGATGAAGTAACTGGCACAGGAGTTACAGAAGTTGTGCAAAGCGACACAGCCAGAAAGCTGGGAGTAGAACGAGGCAGACCCACTCCCACCTCTGGGCTCCTGATTGTTCCACAACACCACATCTCTGAAATGTTCTGCCCAGATGAGAAGATTTTGAGGCTCAGAGAACAGACAGGGCCAGTGTTTCGGGGTGAGGGAGAAGCTTGATGAAACGAAATGCCCCAGACAGTTCTAGTGCCTGCTCGGCCACAGACTGTAACCTTATGTGATCCATGCTGCCACCCGGAACCTGGCTTGCTTTCCTTATCGACATGCTGGGAGAGGGGAGCGAGGAAACAGATGACCTGCAAGCTTTCTCCCAGCCCTGGCATTCCTCGGGGCTGGGTGTGCTTCTCATGTGGTCTTGAAATCAGCCAGCCTTAGCACCCTGATTTGCTTTATAGAGGTTCACCCACCTGCCACCAGGCCTGGCCGGTACCCAGCTCCACCTGGAGACCCAGATATTGGACACACTGGGAGAACCAGGCACCCTCCCAGGCAGGGGGAGGCAGATCAACTCAGCTGCTGCTAGACACCAGGCATTCCAGTTCTCCCCAGGTGGAGAGGAGGGAGCTGGGCAAAGCTGACTTTCCAGACTTCTGGAATGAATTAGACTTAGTATAAAAGGTTCCCAAAGGGAGCGTCTGGCCGCGTGAGACACTCTTTGCCAACGCTGCCAGTGGGGTATTTCCACTCTGCCTACCCCCATCAGAAAGGGCTGCTGTGCTGTCTAAAGTGGCAGGTGGAAGCCTGAAAGAAGTGGTCAAGGAAAAGCCAGGCAGGCTTAGTCCAAGGCAGAAGGTTCTTTGCTGCCACCCTGATAGGTCTGCCGGGAACCTATCTGGTGGAAAGACTGCTCAGTGGCATGGACGGTTTTTCAAGTGGCAGCCATGACCCAGTATCCTATAATAAATCTCCCTTAAGCAAGCTTGCTCCAGAAGAATCCTGTTACCTTCTCACCAGAGAAGGCTTAACCAGCACTAAGCCAGGCCTTCACGAGTTTCATGGAGAGCCTTCATGTACAAGGAGAGAAGCTTGGCACTGGGGGAAAGATAGAATGGTTAATAGGTCATGATCTCCACCCACAAGGCCAGTGTGGGATATAAACCGATCATTCTAAACCCATATACACAGTGGGTGAAGAGGACACTGACAAAGTACCATGAAAAAGAAGGTGCCTGGGGCAGGCGCCACAGGCTGAGAGCTAGGAGGGCTTCCTGGAGGAGGGGGTGCTTGAGCCAAATTTTAGAGGTAAGGAGGATTCGGCCTCATAGTGGGGAGATAATCCCGGCCAAGATGACAGCATGGCCAAAGACGGGAGGGGGCCAATCCCATGGTTCGGGAGAGAAAACATGTATAAAGAACTGTAGTCGGTAAAGTGGGGATGTGCAAAAGGGAACAAGACATGGCCCCTGGCCTCAAGAAGCTTACACCTTAGAGGGAAACCACGAGCAAAGTTTAATAAAAGTTCAAGACGACCAAACAGACTTCAGATCAATTATGGCTAAGAGAATGGTGCAACAGCTCATTCAGAGGGAGAATGCAGCTGGATGTTTACAAGAGACTTTTCAGAGAGGGTAGAGCAGAGTTAGGTCTTGAAGCAGAGTTCAGATTCAAAGAGAGGCAGTGCCAGGCCACTGCCACAGTGCACTGTTCGTCTAAAAGTGCCTTCACGTTAAACTCATTCGATGCTCGCAAAATTGGTGACGGTTAAGGTCTGTAGTAGAATAGCTCTTTGACGATGGGGAAACGGAGACGCAGAAAGCTTGAGTGATTGGCCCAGGTCACAGTGAATGGGGCACAGGCTCAGACCTCCTCCCCAGGTCCCACCCATGCCAAGGTCCTTTCTGCCACCTCTTTAATTAATAAGGGAAGGGAACAGACAACACCACAGTTCAGAATAATTTCTAGCCTTCCTCTGTAGCTCCTGGGCCAACATGTCCGTGTCTGCCTTGTGCGGTAGAAGCTCAGGAGTTGAGAGGTACTTTTGAGGACTCAGGGGGAAAAAAACACTGATTTGTTTAATATTTGTCTTCCCTGCAAGATTATCAGCTCCAAGCGGGCAGGTGCCATGTCCTGTTCAGCATATTAAGCTGAGGTACCTGGCCCATGATAGAAGTGCATTCACATTTTATGATCGATCGAAGTGAATAAAAGAACAGATGAACCAAATGGATCGCAAGGGGGAGAACTGGGAGGTGTGTATGTCCGGTTTGGGGGCGTGAGGGGTAGGAAACAGGCTCCCTGGGGTGGGAAGTACAGCCTCCTAACATCTAGAAGAGAACCATGCCAAGCTTCTCCTCCTTTCAGCCTCTGTCACAAATCTTAGCATTACACCCAGAGGGCAAGCAGAGGGAAAAGAGAGGGATGCTAAAATGACCAGCGGTCCAGGTCGCTCCTTATTAGCCTCTCTAGGCAAAGGATGATGGAAGGAGACGGAGAAGAACCTCCACAGGGGGTCAGGGGTGACCTGGAGCTCAAGCTGTCCCTGGCACTTCAAAGGGCCGCCAGGAAGATTAAATGAAAACGTGTGTGCATACAAGTTCTTGGTCTGATACACAGTAATATCTAAATATTAGGTCCAATTTTGATGTCTGAATATTGACTTGCAGTGATATTCTATTTGGCGTTCTGCTCGGGCAGGACAAACTTCTTGCAGGATTGGTCCTATGTCCTTCTCTGACCCACATTGTCCAATTGCCCTGGAATCAAAACCACCCCCAGGGTAAATCATCACCTCGTCCAGCAATTTTTTAACCCCCATAAGTCAAGGCTGAAAGAGGGACGAAGGAGGAAAGGGAGGAAGTGGTCAGCACAGCAGTAAAAGCTTAGGACCCACCTCCCCTGCTCCCCTCCCACAGCCGCCCCTCCTGCTGTGGTCCTGGAAAACCAGCTTCCTCTGCTCTCCTCGCCCCCTCTCCCTTCACCCACCCACCTCCTAATCAAACTGGCATCAACTCTGGATAAGCAACAGCTGATCTAGAAAGGTGCAGCTTGTGCCAAGAGCCACAAGCAGTTTCATTTGGCCCAGAGTCTAACGGAGAAACGGCTCTTTGTTTCCTGCCACCAAAATTTGTTTCCTGTTCCAAAATTCCCACTCCCCATCAAGGGTGGAGAAATGCGCCCTCTAGCCCTTGCAAATCCCAAACACCCCGCTGAAGACAGAAACTGCTCCCCCTCCAGGCAATGGCTGGTGGCTCCAAAGTGCACGGCAGGATGGCCTGCTGGGGGCCTCCCCCAAGGCCACCTCTGGCTGAACAACTTGGGACATCACCCCATTTAGAATCTCGGGCAGGGCTGACACTTGGGACAATGGTACTGGGGATCTAGTTCTGAACGTACAGGCTATACTTTTCACGTGTCCGCAGGCTTCCCTCCAGGTTCTTCCATTTCTTTTTTTTTTTTTTTTTTTTAAAGATTTTATTTATTCATTCATTTATCCCCCCCTTGCTGTCCGTGCTCGCTGGGTCAGCCAACCACGCCATGCAGGCGGGCTTGCCTTCACCAGGGGGCCCCGGGAACCGAACCCGGGGCCTCCCATATGGCAAACGGGAGCCCTATTGATTGAGCCACAGCCGCTTCCCAAGGTTCTTCCATTTCTAAGAGGAAACAAACAAAAAAAAAGCCTCGCGTCCCACTGGGGACGCAACGACCACGTGACATGGGACAGTCACGAGCAGCACGTAAGGCTTCTTAAGCAACTTGAAGGGGCAGGCGTGTTTCACCTCCAGATAACAGCGCAACACGTCATGTGAATTGAGGGTTGCCTCAGTTTTCAGGCCAGCTTCCACTAACAACAGAAGAGAAGAGCCCTTCTCAAGAACCCTCACCTCATTTCCTGGGGCAGCACCAGGCGCTCCCAGCCTGGGTACATGCAACCTGTCAAGCCGATCTGTCACCGTGCAAAAGCCACGCGCATGTACGCGGACACACTCACCCCACACACGCACACAAGGAGAGCCGCCCCCGAGCCTCTCTCATCTGCCTCGTCTTTGAGAAGACTCTCAAAAAGAAGGAATAGAAATTAAATTTAATGATGCTAAATCCCAGTTTCCTGAGAGAAGAATCCCACACATTGGCCACCACTGTTTTGGTTATGACAGAAACTCTGGGCTTTCACATAGAGGAATAACTCTGTCATGTCCTAATAGAGTATTTTGAATAAAGGGGATAAGAGAGTATTTTCCTCAGGCGTGTGCTCCTCACAAAAGGTAGTAGGCAGAAACAGCTTCAAAATACTCAGTTCTCAGCAAAATAAAATATTGACATTAACACTGCTGAATTGCATATTTGAAAGTGGATAAAATGGGAAGTTTTCCTGTTATGTATGTTACCAGAATAAAAATTTAAAAAATAACCCACGGAACTGTACAATACCAAGAGTGAACCCTAAGGGGGGTGGAATGAAAGTGGATCCTCACCCACTCTATCACTGCCCTCACAGTCTGGGCCTTCAAAAATCATTGTGCTGAGATGGATCCTTTTTGTTTTCTAACAAGGAGATCTCTTTTGATGGCATCAGACCCACTTACTTAAAAATAAATAAATAAATAAAAATTCCCACGTCATACCCCATGGACAGGAAGGTTTTACCAAACCAGGTTCCACCGAATATGCTGGCAGAATATTTCCTTTTAGATCTCGAAGCAATGCACTGGGTCTGGCATTTCAGATCATCTGGACTCGAGCCAAATCATGAAGAGGCGTGCAGTCTCCCCCTGCCCCCACGTGCTGGTCTCCCTCAGAATTTAGGTATCAGTGAGCATGTGCTCCCACCCTAAAATGGTCCTTTTGCTGAGAAGTCATCATCTTTTTTCTGGACTTGGGAGTCACTAATAATACTGACTTCATGTGTTTTTTTACATGGCTTGACCGAGAGTCATTTTTTTCAGAGTAGTAAATGCAGGCAGCAGTTTTACTTTATGAGGTTTCTCTTCTGAGTGGAATTTTTTTTGTTTCAAACAATTAAATACTCTTGAATATGTTACTGTACCAAAGTACCAGCTGGTTTCAACCACTCAGTTCTCTCTGAACTTTTTCTCAACATGGGGAGGGGCTGAATTCTTGGAACTCTAGCTCCATAATTTCATTGTCTTCCTCCTTCGGGAGGGTGGGCGGAGAATCCAGTTCACCACCCAGGCTCCGGCAAGTCTGCCAGCAGAAGTGTGGCATTTCTGTGTTGCTGTTTCCCAGGCCAGCCTTAACCAAAGGGCTCGTTTCACTCACCAGATTCTCAAAGCCTGAAAGCGTCCAGTGACTGGTTACCATTATGTGGCATATAACGTGGGCTGGGGGTCATTAGCTATTAGCTATAAGCTACACATTCTCCCCTTATTTATGCATGGTAGAATGTTCTCCAAAGCCCAGCCCAACATTTGAGGACCCACCAGGAAAAATCATGAACCCAGACAAACACCAAGCACTCTTTCTACTAGTAGGTAAATTTGGACAGACTAGTTTTCAATAACTGTTTCAACTGGCACAATGGAAGGACTTTTTTTAAGCCTCTTTAGCAAGCTGAAGCCTCAGAAGGTAGCTTACATTTAAACAAGGGCCGCATCAGCGAAAGCCAAATCTGAGGTGTCAACAATAGGAAGTTGTTCTTTTTTCCAGAAATAGACCTTAGAAAGTAAGTAGCTTGGAGCTAATTAGGGAGAGGCGGGCAGGCTTAGTAACGCACTGCTTATTAACGCCCCCACCCGAGATGACGGGGCTGCTTTTCAAACTGGGAGCTATTTTCTAACAACCCTTTAAAAATGCTATTCAGAATTGAACTCTGTACTTCTGTGTAACCACAAGACACTGCCCCACGACACAGCAACTCTTGGTATCTTAATTAAATAATTTTACTGAGGAAAAAAATTCCACTTTGAGCACCAGAGCAAGAACAACAGGCTTTACAATCAGCTTGGGAGATCACAGCCCCGGAACGAGCTGCTGAGGCGGGCTGGCAGACTGTCCACCTTCGCGGGGTCCACTCAGGCTGAATGCACCGGGGTCCCACAGTGCTTGTGCCACAAGTCGATGGCCTTGCTCACAATCGCGTCCGAGCTGTCCTGGGGGATCTGTGGACAAGCAAAACCACCTTCATGAAGCTGCAGTGTCTCTCCCTCATTCACTGTGGCAAAAAACTTACTTCCACTGGAGTTTTTCAGAAAGCGATAGCATAAAAGGCTGTCAGGATCTTTGCTTTCCTGCCACCTATACAAACTAAGCAGCTCTGCTATCAGCTTGCCTGGGTTCAAATGCTACATGGCCCAGTCACTGCGTGGCCTCAGGCAGGTGACCTCAGCTACCTTATTTCAGCTCCAGTCCTTCCAAGGGGAAAGCAAGAGTGTCTCTGTTTAAAGGCTCACGTGAGGGGAGTGGATGTGGCTCAAGCAGTTGAGTGCCTGCTTCCCACACGGGAGGTCCTGGGTTCAGTTTCCAGTTCCTTCGAGAAACAAAAAAGGCAAGCTACAAGCAAAGAGACAAAAAAAACAACACAGGGGAGCCGATGTGGCTCAGTAGCTGGGCACCTGTTTCCTACATGAGGTCCCGGGTTCAATCCCTGACCCTGGTACCTCAAAAAAAAAAAAAAAAAGGCTCGCATGAGTTAATCCATGAAAATGACTTAGCATAGAACTCGGGCACTGTTAGCCATGAGTTAGAATGACGTCGATTCATTTATTCAACACATGTCCACTTAGTACTTACTATTTATCAGGTACCATTCAAATGTTACTATTGACTGATTAACTTTTAGGTTCTGTGAAATTCATTCAGGCATTAAGTCTTTTTACTTCTACTCCTTGATTGGTAAAGGCTATTCTGAGGTACACACAGAGGGAAAATGCTGCATTTAGACATTTCTCCACATGCACTAAATGAATACTTCAGTGTGTTAGTAAACCCAACTGGGATTACAGCAGAGACAGCAACAGAAACGCAAGGGCTTACAAAAGCCCCCAAAACATCAGGATTCCTTTCCCGTGTACAAAAATTCTTCATCGTCAGGTGACCAATCTCACGTTTTCCTTTTCTTGAGAAGCTTCCGGGTAGTGACATCAGGGGCTGAACTTGCTAAGTGTGTATATTCACAGCTCACATCACCATCCCCCAAACAGAGGACACAGACTATAACCCACAGACCAACCGTAAGCCCAAATTTTCAAGAGAAAAATCTTTCTTGTAATTTAAAATACACTATATTATTTCTCTGAAATGATTCAGTGCAATAGGAAACGCCGGTTTGCTAAACTGTCTGAATTTCTGGATCCAAAAATCAAATAGAACAAAGCACACTTACGTTTTCCAGAAACTTTGTTATCTTCTCTGCATTGTTCAGTGCCATTACTTTCATTTTAAAGGTTAATAAGATTTCCACAGCTACAAAAACTAGGATCTTACAGGATCCACTTACAACTTTATCCCAAACTCTACAAAAATAAAGAGACACAATCAAATTACATGACTTGAAATTTATGGTTACCTAGTCATCTCAAAAGTCAAATCAAATTACTCCTTTTATTTTAAGGATAAGCTTGAGAGAAATACAATTGTGAAATAGCCATTAAAGCAACAACAAAGTAGACAAGTCATTTGTAATCTATCTTACGCAAAATCAGAAGCTGGAAGGAAAAAGAAAAGATCGATGAAAAATATCACTCTGCTCTGAATCTAATGTTCCAAAACTAGTCATTCTGGGGGAAGGAAAGTCTTCAACCAAAGTTTGTATTTTACTAATATTATGGTGCTAATACACGAAGGAACAACAACACAAAGCATGTGAACTGCTATAAATTTAATTGTCCAGCACTTCTGCATGACAGATTCCTTAAACTTCTCTGATGGCTTAAGGAGACAGTTACTGACTTGCAACTACATTAAAATAATTATTCTGATAATAATTCCTATAACTTTTATAGTTGGTATTACATTCACATGCTCAGTTGTATATTGCATTACAATGTTCTCTGCAGATTGCCTTTCTTCATGGACATCTGAAAGCCTTGGAAAGAAGGGATGAGGACTCAGACATCTGCCTATTTCAGAGTAGTGAGCACAGTCTCACCCAGACCACATGTCTGAAACTGACAAAATGCTGAGTCTGTGTTATACTTCTTTGACTGCTTTCAGTTACTTTAAAAAGCCTATGATGAGATTGATAAATACCAAGATTTTCTCTAGATTAGGGTCTACCACATCTCTGGAAAAGAAAAGCCCACATCTGTACATAAAAGTCCTGGGGACAGCTCCACACGCGAATGCTGAACAGCATGGAGCACACAGGGAGCGCCCTCCATTTTTCTCATAGTATTTTCAATAAGGAGAATCATGTGTTGCTATGTCGGCCACTGGAGAAGTTAGCTTCAAACTTTTGTACTGCTCTAAAGCAAATTCGTATTCTGAGGAATGATCACAGGAAAAAGCAGATTCTTCTCGGAATCCAAGCTGTCCATATGCCTTCAAAAGAAGTACTTGCCTCTGTAAACTGGATTCAGGCAAGCATCCTGCAAAGCACGTCTTGAACCAGAGGTCATAAGGAAGTTTGGACACTGCACAGCACATCTTCAGGTGATTCAGCAGTCTGCTATCTTCCAGATTCAAGTACTGTTCAAAAGCCTTTGGCTAAAGATTAAACAGGAAGAGAGATTACCCATTTCCTGTGGCATAACGTCAGCTCACATTACAATCTATGATGAAAAAATGTACTTTCTGAATACAAGGAAGTGCTAGAAACAAAACACCAGAATCATCTGAGTCACTTGTGACACAGCATTTTCCCAGGTCAGCACTAACTACATAACTAACCATTGGGACTGAGGGTTTTCCTGTGATGTAGGACTTTCAGTGCTAAAACTGGGACAGTCCCAGGCAAACCAGAACAGTTAGTCACGCTCCTACTACCTGCACTAACCAGATTCAACAGCCTAAGGCAAAGTCCAAAGCAAATTTCAATTGTTTTTTTGGGGGAAGTTAGATAGGTCTATGGATGTCACTGGGTCACTGGCCCTTCTAGAGCAATAGAGAACATATGGGCAAAAAGGAGGAAGGGGAAGAGGTAAGACCAAAGAAATAGAGTGGACTAGGGTGGAGAGAGGGAGTTAGGAAAAACAAGACCAAAGAGATGGGGAGGAAAAGTGTTGGGGAAATCACAGACCCGTTAAATGGCCATCCTCAGACCTTACCTACCCGTACCTCCTTCTCTGGTGAAGTCACCAACAGTCACTAAGTGGCCATCCTCCAGCCTTCTGCTACCCTCACCTCCAGTCATTCATTCACATCCAGTACATGAATATACTGACATACACTGAGCAGTGCTGTGCACTCGTGCAAAGGAGGCTCATTCACAGAGATGTTCAAGGGATCAATTTTTTTTTTCTTTCTTTTTTTAAATCTTTGTTGTTTCTTATTTTTTCAGAATCAGAGGATGAATTTTGCATCCAACACAACTGTGCATAAGAACATTCTGGTAGCAGAGGGAACAAAGCACCTGGATTTTGTGTGGTGGTCTCCCCCACATAAGACTCAGTGGCAGCCCACTCTGCAAGGTTGAGAGAGCTCACAGAGCAGGTACCTGGCCATATCCACATTGCCCAGGCTGCTGGGTCCACTGGCTAAGAATGGACCTGAAGGGTCAAACCACTATCCAGAAGAGCATAATCAAAACCCGTATTGCAGAAGCAAATGTAAATGTTTATTTTTCCAAACACCTGCATCACTGTGCTTCTGTTAAAGAGGCAATTCCTAACCCTCACAATGTCCACTATAACCAGATGCTGTGCTACTTACAGGGAATAGAGTAAAAGGTAAGAGAAAGTCTCTGGCTCAAGGAGCTTACTGTTTAGTGGGGATGGACAAGTAAAGAGGAGATTATACAGTGTGATGAATGCTAGCATGGGCATGAGCCCAGGGTACTAGGTGCCTCCAGGAAGGAAACCTAACCCAGGCTTCAGGAGTCAGAAACTTTCCCAGAGAGGCAACATTTGAGCTGACTCCTGCAGAATGACAGGGGTGAATCAAGCAAAGAGAGGCCCACATATTAACATCTTGTCCAGCTTTCCCTTTTCCTTTCAGGGGATCTCTCACTTTTTTTCCTGTTTCTCCCAACATTCTTACACTACTTAACAGTTTCCATAGCGTCTCAAGAACACAACATACAACTTCTCCAATAAGGAAGTTTTCTTCAAAGTAAGTTGTCTAAAGGACTCCTGCCCTGACCCTTATCTAGAATTTTGGTTGGTTCTGTTGATGGAATGTACTTTCTTCACAAAGTGACATGGATAAAAACACATAAACATACATTTATACACTATATTATATATTATATACTATATAATATTATATATTACATTATACTCATATATAAAACTATATGTATATATGTATAAAATATATTATGTCTCACAGCAAGGGAAATTTCATTGAAAAGACAGTACAAATAATAAACAAGATATAAATGAGTGACTTCTAAAATTATTTATCGTCTTTTTGTATTATCAGAATATAAGCTCAGCAAGGGCAGGGACTGTATCTGTTTTGCTCACTGCTAGTTGCCCAGTACCTAACACAGTGCCTGGCACAGTAAGCACTCAATATAAAAGTGCTGAGTGAATGAGTGCTAAAAATGAATATGAAGTTGCACTTATCCCACTATCCAAAGATAATCTCCGGTAATATTTAGGTTGTATAGCATTTCATTTATTTTTCTGCATACACACACACACACACACACACACACACACACTTTTTTTTATTAATTGGACTGTACTGAATAAACAATTTTGTATTTTGCTTTTGCACGCAACATCTTATGGGCAATTTCCCAAGTTAATAAACAACCTTAAAGGGTTACTATCTCTAATACAAAAAGAGCTTTTAAAAACAGAGAAGAAAAAGGCTGAGAACTCTATAGAAAAAAATGCAAATGGTCTTATTTTATGAAAAGATGTACAACCTTGCTTATAATAAAAAAAAAAAATGTAACTTAAAGCTACACCAAGATATCATTTCTCATGTCAGACAGCAAAAATTCAAAATACGTTGACTGCAGGGCAATAGGCATTCTCATATACTCGTGGTGAGGATGCAAAATAGTATGATCTTTGTGACGGAGATTTTGGCAATATCTGGCAAAATAACATAAGCATTTACCCTTTGATTTGGCTAATGCATTTCTAGGAAATCCAACTAAAAATATATCAGTAAATATATGAAAAGAAGTAGGCACAAGGCTATTCATCCACAGCACTGTGTATAATAGCAAAAGACTAGAAACATCCCAAATGGCCAACAATAGAGGGCAGGGTGACTAAACCAGGGTATGTACATGTGACGGAGTAGTATGCAGCCATAAAAAGGAAAAAGGAATGTCTCAGTATTCCACTCTGGCATGATCTCTATGAGACGTCACGTGAAACGAGCAGGATGGAGTAAAAATGTGCACTGTACACTTAATCTAAGAAAGAGGATGAATACATCCAAAAATGAATATACTGTTTTAAGTGGAAGGAGATATTTATGTTGCTTGACATTATCTAAGTACTCCGTAAACATAGATATGATTATTATAATCATAATTATATTCTCTTGTTAACCATTTAGGTTATCTCCAATATTCCTGTGACCCCAAATTCTTACTCTATGAAGAAAATAAAGCACATATCATCAAGAGAAGGCAAAACCTGACTTATGTGAAACTCAGGAAGAGGCTTCTAATAGTGTTTATACAGAACCTCTCCTTCAGACAGCTTTAAAAAACCGTGGCAATAGCAATGAAAGAAAGCTCACTTTAATGGCTCAATGCAATTAAGTTTGAAGTGGTTTCAGGGCAGTCTGCTCTGAAAGGAGATGAACAAGAGAAGCCTTCCATGTCACAATGAAGTTAGCATCTATTCTCTTTGGCAACGAGAAGCCTTGTCAAAGAGCAGAATTTCTAAAAGCCTGTGTGGAAGGGAAAAGCCGTGATGTCATCCTATGAATCAGAATTATGATTCATAACCGCACAGGTGTATTCTTATCATCTTTTGATGCCAAATGACCACCACTGTCCATCACCTCATGTGCACATTTGCCCAGGACTATAAAACTAACTCTGCTTTGTGGAGACGAATTTATCTGGTAAAACCACTGCCTTTGAAAAGATGACAGACAAGATTATAGAAACCATACTTGAATAAGAAGCTAGGAAGAAGAGATCCACTATACAACAGAACAGAAATTTTAAAATAGACTAAATACTGCGTAAATAAAGTTTAAACAACTTGATGCCTAAATCAAATAGCAACATAAAGGAAATTGAGCTTTTCTTATACATTCTGAAGATTATTTTTTTTAAAAACTTCATAGTTATTTAAAACTGTGTGTTAGGCACAGTAGTGCACTAACCAAACTAACCCCCACTTTTAAAGATGAGGAAATAGAGGTTGAGGAGACATTAAGGATCTTGTTGAATCTGAAATTCATTTCTAAAAAAAAAAAAAAAGAAAAAGCTTAAGAATAGCTAAATCATTTTTGAAAAAGAACAACAATAAGAAAGAATTTTCTTTCCCTACCAGCTATCAAAATTCACTTCAAAGCTATATTAAATAAACCATGTGGCACTGGCCCAGGAATTGACAAATAATTCAATGGGAAAAAAAATCCAGAAAGAGACAGATATATAGAAACCCAGTATGTGATAAAAGTGGCATTTCAAATCTGTGACAAAAAGGATCAATGGCCAAATAAATGGTGTAAATGGTAGTTCCATGATTTACTGACTGTGTGACCTTGGGCACATCACTTCTCTGTGCTTTAGTTTCCTCATGTGTAAAAACAGGGATAATATGTTAAAATGAAGAACTTAAAATAAGTTGCACATTGCCTGACTGGAAGTTCTCTCTGCTAACCAGAAGCAGGCAGGGCAGTGACGTGGGGGTGAAATTGTGGTGGTGGAGTTAGCTCAAAGGAAGGAAGTTAAAACTGTGCCTGGTGATAGTCACAAAGATAAATCCCTCACAAATTAAAGGGTTCTGTTTAAAAATGTTTAACCACTTAAAAACGTTAGAAGAAAATGAAAAGAAACATGTTTTTTAATCTTGGAGCTGGATACAAAAAAGCAAAAGGAAAATACCAACAAATCCACTTGTATCAAATCTTAAAATCTTTGTGCAAGAGTCAGGGAGAAAATATTTACAACATATATAACAGACAAAGGATAAATATCCAGAATATTATGTGTAACTCTTACAAATAAAAAAGGAAAAGGCAAACAAAATCATAGAAAAATGGGCAAATACAAATGACCAATAAACAGATGCCAAGCTGCTCACCTCTACCAGAAACTGAAGATATGTAAGTGAAAATGAGATGCCACTTTCACTCCCAGACTGACAAAAATGTAAGAGATGATACCATCAAGTATTTGGCAAAGGTGTGGAAATGCAGGACAGCTCATAATCAATTGGGGGGAGCATAAGCTGGTATGGACTTGGGATGAGCAATCTGGAAGTTTAAAATTTTTAAAAATCTCTCTCCTTCAATTGATCGTCCCACTTATTGTACCTACTCTAGAGAAATAATCACAGAGTTTACAAAAGGAACATGCATGCACAAGTATGTGTTCACTGTCAGTATGAAGCTGTTAAATGAAATTATGCAAATTCTTAACAGGAAATATATAAGCAAATTTTTAAAAAAGTAGTTCTAAATGAGTACTCACCCCTCAACCTTAACTAAACTTCAGGATCACCAGGAGCTTTTAAAAATTATTAATGCCTGCGCCCCATTGCCAGAGATTTTGGCTTAATTGGTCTGGGCAGAGGAAAGGCACAGGTATTTTTAAAAGCTCCCAGGTGACAGTAATGGGAAGGGCTAAAAACCACTGATCTACTCCTACAGATTTGGAAAGCTCTCTAAGACATAGTAAGTTTTAAAACAATGAATTTTAGGGCCATAAGTACAGTATGATACTAATTATGTTTTTGTTTCTTTAAAAAAAAAAAAAAAAAACTCTTTCAAGAGATGTACATTTATAGTATATGGTATATATTGATCTTAACACACAGAAAATAGTCCAGAAGAAAACACACCAAGCTGATGCCAGTGGTTACTTCTGAGGAGAGGGTAGAAATTGGGGGTGGCGTGGGGAAGTGTTGGTACAGATCTGGGGAACAATGGATTTATCTGGATTGTTTACTTTCCTTTGAGAATGTATTTCTCTCAACTGTGCTATCAAAAATAAAGAATGAATTTTTAAAACATAAACTATCAAAACACTACCAAAATTACTCCAGTATTAAAGGAGAAAAGCTTAGGAGATATGGTATAATTTAGACCTCCTGATTTAATTAGGAAACTAAAGATTACATTTACTTATGCTCCAATCCCATGCTTAAATTATTTTTTATTGAAATTAACTAAGTGGATCAAACTTTAAAAAATTCTAAAACTCAATATTTACTTAATGGAAATACATTTTTTAAAAACTCTCATACAGTGCTCAAGGACTTAAAGAAGAAAATACAGATTCATTTTTTAAAATGAGAGCAATAAAAAAAAACTGGAAAAAGAGAACGACAAAGGGCCACTGGGTGATGCTGAGAAGCAACTGCCTTTCAGTTCTCTGGATTCCCAAGGCAGGGTACAGCAGAGACAGCCGGCCGCCTCCCCCATATCCATCTGCCCCTCCTTCTTTGCTACCAGAATCTCTGCTTTAATGGGAGATCACAATGTGCCAGGCTTAAGAAAAACCACATTTCCCTGCCTCTGCTGCAGACAGGGGTGATGAGGTAACACAGTCCTGATCAATGACACACATACACACCCACACCCACACCCACACCCACACCCACACACACACATAGAGAGAGAGAGAGAAAGAGAGAGAGAGGGAGAGGAAAGCCTGTTAGGAGGCTTGTCCATTTTACTCCTCTGCTTTGGTCTCTGCCCTTCCCTCCCTTCCTGCCTAGAACACAGATACCGTGGCTGGCTCTCCAGCAGCCATCTTGTGAGCATGAGCATGAGGATCCTAAGAACAGTAGAGCGAAATGACAGAAGGAGTCTGGGTCCCTGCCGATACCGTGGAGCTGGAGCTCTAGCTCTGGAATGCCTCATCTCTGCACTTCAGGCTACATGAGAGAAAACAGTAAAGGTTTGTTGTTTGAGTTTGCCATTACATGGAGCCAAATTTAAATCTTAACACGGAGATAATTCTAGATAAAGCTAGTGAATTCCAGACCAGGGGTTGGCAAACTGTGGCCTTAGTGGGCCAAATCCAGCCACACCCATTCTTTTCCGTGTTGTCTATGGCTGCCTTTGTGCTACAACAGCAGTGTAGAGTGGCTGCAATAGAGACCACCTGGCCCACAAAGCTGGAAATATTTACTATCCAGTCCTTTACAGAAAAAGTGTGCTGACCCCTGCTCTAGAGAGTCCACTCATAACTGCAGCAGTACCAGGAGGTAAGGGTGTTTCCTGAAGACTCCCAGTACCAATGCTCACCCCCACCCCCCAAAAGCCAAAAAACACTCCTCACCAGCTGGGGTAAAGCATCCCGGTACTTATTCTTTAATTGGTTCACAAAGCTTCGGATGATCCAGTAACAGTCAACATTGTCTTCCACCATCTCCTCCATGGCTTTTGCAATGGCCAGAAATACTTCATCTTCTGGCTCCTGAAAGATTGATGATAAATCTCAAGAGAGACAGAGGAGAAGAGAGGAATGCACATTTCTTTAACAAAAACCAAACTGTGCCACCTAAATTTTTGAAGAGACTATGTTAATAAATCAAAGTGGAATCAAAAAGCACACAGCCCATCACTCAAAAGAGGATGAGGGGAGAGAAGAGGATGAGTAACTATAGAAATCTCTTCAAATCAGTGTTGTCTGTGAATGACTAAGCTTCAGGCCGAGCACTTGGGGACCAGAGAGTCGACATAAATCATAAGCAAGGCCCCCAAATTTCTTCCATGCTAGATGAGAATTTCTTTTAAAAGGACTTATCTGGGGAGTGGATATGGCTCAAGTGATTGAGTGCCTCCCTCCCACATGGGAGGTCCCGGGCTCAGTTCCCGGTACCTCTTGAGAAAGAAAAAAAAAAAAAAAAGAAGGAAAAAAAAGAAAAACCAAGCAAACAAATGAAAAAATCAACTTAGGGAAGCCGATGTGGCTCAGTGGTTGAGCACCGGCTTCCCACATACAAGTTCCCAGGTTCAATCCCCGGTACCTGAAAAAAAAAAAAAAAAAAAGGATTTATCTGATAAATGGCACAAACAATAATTGGAGACATATGTCAGTACAGTCATGTGCAAATATTAAATGACTCCAAAAGCATCTGTGTTCTTTTAAAGTGCTCATATATAGGTTTAAGTTTTTTTTTCTACCTTTAAGCACCAAAAAAGCAAAAATGTCCTTAGAATCATAATTTTAGGAATTGGAAGAATGGCATTTCTCAAACTTAGTGAAATGTCATTACTCATAACATGAAAGTAAATTCTCAAGTAAATTTCAATCAAGAAATTTTATAAGAACTGGAACCCTATTTTGTTTTCAAACACCATATCTTACACAAAAGGATTTATTTTGTCACCCAGGATTTAACAGCAGAATCATTTCAATGTTAAAAAGCAGCTAAAAAGTTATCTTTCTACTCCTCCCAAAAGAACCAAGGTAAATCAAAATTCCTATTTAAAAAAAAATTCATCTTTAGGCCTTCTTTCAACTTATTACTATTAAATGTCAAGAGTAAGAACATCACAGAAAATAAATTTCCCCAAGTATTAATTAAAGTGTCAGAGGAGGATAGAAAAGAAAAGGAAGGAAGGAAAAGGAAAGGGAAGTCTCCTTCCTTGGCCTCCCACTGACACTCTGCTCAGTCGTTCCCAACTGCTGAGTGCTTTGGACCAGCCGACAGGTTGCCCGCCCAGGGCTCGGCATGGGCACACGCTCTTACTACCAGGTAAGAAAAACAAGGCCGCAGGATGCTGGGTGATGAGGGAGGCAATGCAAGGTCTACCCAAGACCTGAAGTGAAGGAGGGATGTGGTAGACACTGCATCTACCACTGGGAGTTCCTGAACAAATGGAGACACGTGCCTAACCATAGGTCATTTCAGGACTTGTGGAGTACTATCAACTTCACCTGGCCAATGACAAGTGAAATTTAAAGGCATTTAAGAGCAGGCAATCTTTATTAGTTCTAAGATTTGTCCATCATTAACACTGCAAAGAAAGAACAAGTCAAAGCCCAAACTGCTGTACTGGTAGGTTGCAACATGCAGGATATAAAAAACAAAGTAAATTTTATAGAATAGCAAAGCTGCAGGCAAATTGCTGTTTTGAACAATTCTGTTTTAGCAAAAAAATTTAAAAATTAATATATATATATGTATGTATTTTAAAATGCCATACTGGATGGCCAGGAGCAACACTGCCAGAATGACTTCCAATATACAAATAGCTCTGTCATTTAGTCACAGCCCAATAGCTATATAATTATTCCTTTGCCTGCTCTCTTTTTCTTCTCCCTCTCTTCCCTTTAAAAAACTAGTAGTCAGAGTAACTAGAGTAAGGAGTTTATTGAAGATGAAGTTAAAAAAAAAAAAAATGTTTGGGGCCTATGAGACTGAACTGAAAAGGTAGTTAGGGCCCAGGAGGGGGCTGAGGCTGAGGAGGGGGTCAGAGCAGAGAAGGCAGCCAGGACCACCAGGCCTGTGGGACCAGGGCCAAGGAAGCCAGCGGGGCCTGCCAGTTAGGGCCAACGTGGTAGCTGGCAGTATGGGTTACATAAGGGGGATGAGCAAAGAATCAAGTATATGGGGAGAACGGAAGCCAGGTTTCTTACTATCAGAGAAGGGAGTTACAAATATGGAAAGGGTGAAGGATAAAATGAACTTGTGATAGTGGATTAGAATTGGAGATTTTGGTGTGAACTCAGAGTTTCTAATATAGAGTTAAGTAGAAAATACATAGGTGTGCATATTCCTATATACACAAACATATAGATGTGTGTGAACATGTATGTGAATGTGTGTGCATACGGACATACAGTTCCTAGCTCTGCAGAGAGGGCCTAGGAGCAATGAGACCCCAGGAACAATAAGCATATCTAGTGCTTGGTCTCTCAATACCATTCTCCACTCAAAAGAGAAATGACTGATTACAGGGTGGGGATAAGGAAAGCACAAGGTGAGCCTGGAATAACCTTTTGCGCCACAAAGTGAAAAAGTCACAGGGGTAGGGGTGGGGTACATGGGAACTCCGTACTTTCTGTATGATTTTTCTGTAAACCTATAACTGCTCTAATTTTAAAAATAAAATAAAAAGACACAGGAGTCAGTTTCCCCCTGGGCAAATCTGGAACAATCTGAACACCAAAATAAATAGTGGCAGTAATGGGTTACAGCCTGTTGAGTAAAAGAGAAATCCATAAGTTCATACTGATATAGATGAATAAATGGAGAAACATGCCAACTAACAAAAGCAGAAGGAATGGAGGAGTTAGAAAATCACCATTTAGGGAAGCAGATGTGGCTCAAGCAATTGGACTCCCACCTATCACATGGGAGGTCCATGGTTCAGCTCCTGGTGCCTCCTAAAGAAGACAGCGAGCTGATGCGATGGGCAGGTGCGGCAAGCTGACACAACAAGATGACACAACAAGAGACACAAGAAGAAAAACATAATGAGACACAACAAAGCAGGGAGCAGAGGTTCCCAGTGCCTTCTAAAGAGGATGAGCAGGATGGCAAGCAGGTGCGACGGGCAGGCGCAGCGAGCTGACACAACAAGAAACATAAGAGGAAACACATAACGAGAGATACAACAAAGTAGGGAATGGAGGTGGCTTAAGCAATTAGGCACCTTCCTCCCACATTGGAGGTCCTGGGTTCGGTTCCTGGTGCCTCCTAAAGAAACAAAGAAGACGAAGAGACACAACAAGTGCAAACAACGAGGGGGTGGGGAAAGTTAAATAAATAAATTAAATCTTAAAAAAAAAAAAGAAAATCAGCATTTGGCAATCAGCAGAGTAAACACTGATTCAGAGATGAATCATCAATGTGTGGATATTTATATAGTCTCAAAATATCTCCTCACAAGTTACTTATTAATTACAAAAGGAAAAGTAGTAGCCTTACAGTAGAGAACGCTGACCGCCCCACATCAACCAAGTAATCAGTGAGCAGCAGCCATACCCAGCCATAACAAAGTCACACTTCAATGGTATTCTTGCCCGAAATGCATAACCTGATTTTAATCATAAGGAAACACCAAACAAGCCCAAATTGAGAAACACTGGCCAGTACTCCTCAAAAATGTCAAAATCATGAAAGACAAAGAAAGGCTAAAGAACGAACTATTCCAGATCGAAGGAGACTAAGAAGACTTTGGCAACTAAATGCAATGTGTGACCCTTGATTAGGACCTGGATGAAAAAAGGGACATTAGGGGGACAATCTGCAAAGTTTCTAAAAGGTCTATAAGATTAGGACATAGTATTTGTAGCAATGTTAATTTCCTGATTTTTATGATTATATTATGGAATATATAATGTAACATTTTGGGAAGCTGGGTGACAGTAAATGGGAACTTTGTACTATTTTCGCAAATTTTTCCTATGTCTATAAGTACTTAAATATGAAAAGTTATAATTTTTTAAAATGTGAAACTTATCAACAAATGCTATAACTACTGGGTGAAATGTTGATAAGGAATAGGATATTTATGTAATTCCAAAGTTTCTCCCCACAAAGGGATATAGTAATTACAAAGGAAAAATTGTAACTTTAGAGGGGAAAATGCTGGCAGACACCACCTTAACCAAGGGATCAAAGCTAAAATTACTACTCATGGGAAAAATCAACATCATGTGCCTCCAATATTATAGAGCAAGCAGGACACATCATCACTTCTGTGTCGAAATGAATAACCTGAATCTACTCATCAGACAAACCTAAGTTGAGGGACATTCTACCTGTATGCCTCAAAAATGTCAAGGTCATGAAAAATGACCTTGAAAATAAAAATCCCAACAGCCTTTTTTGCAGAAATGGAAAAGCCAATTAACAAATTTATTTGGAAGGGTAAGGGCTCTGAATAGCCAAAATGATTTTAAAAAAGAAGAATGAAGTTAGAGGACTCTCACTTCCTGACTTTATATCATATTACTTCACTACAGTGGTAAAAACAGCATGGTACTGGCATAAAGACAGACAGATTGACCAATGGAACGGAAACAAGAACTCAGAAATAGACCCTCACATCTATGGTGAAATGATTTTGACAAGGCTGTCAAGCCCACCCAGCTGGGCCAGAACAGTCTATTCAACAAATTCTGAGAGAACTGGAGAAAAAAAGAGGACCCCTATCTCACACTTTATGCAAAAATTAACTCAAAATGGATCAAGGACCTAAATATAAAAGCTACAACCATAACACTCATAGAAGAAAATATAAGGAAACAAGATCTTGTGGAAGGTGGTGGTTTCTTAAACCTTACACCCAAAGCACAAGCAAAGAAAGAAAAAATAGATAAATGGGACCTCCTCAAAATTAAACTTTTGTTCTTCAAAAGACTTTGTCAAGAAACTAAAAAGGCAGCCTATTCATTGGGAGAAAATATTTGGAAACCACATATCTGATAAGGGTTTGATATCGACGTTATATAAAGAGATCATACAACTCAACGATAAAAAGACAGGCAACCCAATTATAAATGGGCAAATAACTTGAATATACATTTTTCCCAAGAGGAAATACAAATGGCCAAAAATCACATGAAAAAATGTTCAACATCATTAGCTGTTAGGGAAATGCAGATCAAAACTATAATGAGATACCATTTCACACCTTCTAGAATGGCCATTATTTAAAAAACAGAAAACTACACATGCTGGAGAGGATGTGGAGAAATAGGAACGCTCCTTCACTGCTGGTGGAAAGATAGAATGGTGTAGCCTCTGTGGAAGACAGTTTGGCAGTTTCTCAAGAAGTTGAATATCAAACTGTCATATGACCCAGCAATCCCATTACTAGGAATATATTCAGAACTGAAAACACGGATGCAAAGTGACATTTTTACACCGATGCCCATATCAGCATTATTCACAGTTGTTAAAATATGGAACCAGCTCAAGTGTTCATCAACCAATGAATGGATAAACAATGTGTGGTATATATACTTACAACGGAATACTATTCAGCTGTAAGAAGAAAAGAAATAGGATGCATATGGCAACATGGATGAACCTTGAGGATACTGAGTAAAATAAGCCAGATATAAAAGGACAAATATTGGATGGTCTCACTAATTAGAACTAAAAATGATGAGTAAACTCATGGAGGTATAGGCTAGTAGAAGACAGAATGTGGGTTGAGAATGGGAGCTGATACTTAATGTATGTAGAATTTTTAATGAGCTTTACTATGAAAGTGTGGAAATGAAAAGAGTTGATGGCAACACATTATAGTGAGTGTAACTAACACTGCTGATTTATAAATTAGATTGTGGCTGAAAGGGGTAGTCTGTGGACATAAATGTCAATTGAAAGGAAGCTAAAAAATAACGTAAGGACTGCATAACAGTGATTTTGGTGATGGATGAAGATTGTCGTTAATTGTATAAATATAAGAATGTGCTACTTTTACAGTGTTAAGAATATGGCAATACATGGGAAAATTACAACTATTGTAACTTATGGACAATAGTTAACAGTAACAGTGTAATATTTCTGTAGTAATGGAAAAGAAGATTTATCAATTCTAAGGGACAGCTATAGGGGGGGATAAGGGGGTGTGGGATTTTTCCTTTTGGAGTAATGAAAATGTTCTAAAATTGACAGAGGGGATGACAACACAACTCTGTGATGAAAATGAAAGCCACTGAATTGATTGTACAAAGCATGGGGTTGTATAACACAGGGAATCCAGTGGTGGAAGATGGATTAACAAGACTATATGAACATTCTCTCATGAACTGTAACAAATATATCATACTAATTCAGGGTATTAATAATTGGGTGGGTTGGGGGAAAATACATTAAATGTAACATATGGTCTATGGTTAGCAGTAACAATTTGAGGATGCTGTTTCATAGTTTGTAACAAGTGTTTCACAACAATGCAAGGTGGTGGTGGTGGGGTGATGTATGGGAACCCTGTATGATGATATGCATGTTTGTTTTATATGTTCACAATTTTTACTATATATACTTGTTGTTCATGTAAGTTCATATATAAATGATATACTTCAATAAATTTTATTTAAAAAATGTCAAGGTCATGAAAAATAAGAAAAGACAGAGGAAGTGTTCCAGGTTGAAGGAGACTAAAGCAACATGACAAGGAAATGCAGAATTTCATTATTATTTTTAATTTACTATATTTGTGATAAGGGCATTATTGGAACAATCGGTCAAGTTGGAAATAGGGTCTGCAGGTTAGATGTTAATGTTGTTCATTCCTTGTTTTTGATGACTAGACTGTGGTCACCTAGGAGAGTGTCCTTGTCTTTAAGAAGCACATGCTGAAGTATTTGGGGGTAAAGGGGCATCATTTCCAAATGATTCAGGAAAAACATGTGTATACATATATCAGAAAAATGACAAAGCAAATATAGTAAAATGTTAACTACTACGAAACCTGGTTGAGGGTATATGGGAATTCTTGGTATTATTCTTACAATTTTTCTATAAGTTTAAAATCACTTCAAAATAAACTGTATGAAAAAACAAAAACTTAGGCAGTTTGGGATGGAATGTGCTGGGCTATGAATGGTAGGAAAAAAGTGTGTCTTTATTCTATGGACAATGAGGAGCAACTGAAGGTTTCTAAGGCAACATGTGACATAATCAAAGATTGGCAGGATGGGATAGTCAGGAGTTGAGTTAAGTGTCAAACAGAAGCAAGCACTAACCAGTGGAAAAGAGGGACTTCGAGGCAACTTCCCAGACTCCAACTGATACATACGGAGATAGATTTCAACCTGAGGGGTGGCCTCGCTGACGAAGCGAATGACTTTCAGGGCATGAAGGATATCAGAGTACTGATCCTTGCGGTACATCATCACGAGGGTGTGGGAATCGTGGTGCGGAGGCAGGATCCCTGCAGAGATCCAGAAAATTTTTTTTAAAAGAACAAACACTGAGATATCAATCCAAATCCCTCCTCTAATAAAGCAACCCACTGCAATTAGAGTAGAACTCACACAAATATTTAATTTCCATATGGATTATCTTTTAGGAAATTCTCACTATAAAGCAATCTTAGATTTTTAAATACTAGCAATATTTGAATGGTGCTTACATCATTGAGATTAGAGACAAATGAAATGGCATCACAAAAGCCTTTGAATAAGTGTGCCACATAAATTCAAGATGATCACCACATCAATTATAATAAAGATTTCATTCAATTTATGGCTGTCAGCCTGGGGCCACCCTAGAGGCATCTTTCCAGTGTCTGCATGTGGCTACTACATCTCAGAACCATCAATAGAGCATCAAACCCTTTTCTTCCCCAACAATTAAAACTTGGTCACAAACTATACTATCTTCAGGACAAAAGAAATCCTAATCTTCCCTGACAAGGTCACCTTACATTATATTTCTATGAAATTTTGTGCTCAGTAACCCATCTAAACAGTATGTCTACTCATTAAACCTTGGAGCAAGAACCACATTTTTTCCCCACAAATGGTAAGGAGAACATAGTAGAAAGACCACTGGATAGGCCTTCAGGAAACCTGGGTTCTAGTCCCAGATCTGGTAATACCAGCTACAGGATTCTCACAAACGTGTTAATCTCTCTGAACAATTATTTCCTCATCTTTCAGAGGTGGGAAGTGAGATGGATCAGCATTTCACCAAATGTTCTCTGCAGAACACTCATCCCAAGAGTGTAAGAAGAGGAGTACCATGGTCAAATAGATTTAGGAAATGGCAACAATGAATTTTCGTTGCTATAAAGAAAAACATCTTTATTTTATTCCAGCTTCATTAAACTAAATGAGGCTGTACAAGAGCATAGACTTTGGAGTCAAAGGTCCTAGGTTTGAATTCTTGCCCTGCTATTAACTGGCTGGGGGACCTTCAGCAAATTACTTACTCTCCCTTTCCCTCAGCTTCCCCATCTGAAAAATGGGAATAATAATACCTATCTTACATGGTTCTTGTGACAAGGAAGCCAATTAACACATATAAAACATTTATAAGAGTACGTGCCATACATCAAGCTAGTAAAAATATTAGCTAGGGGAAGGAGACGTGGCTCAATCAGTTGGGCACCCACCTACCACATGGCAGGTCCTGGATTCGGGTCCCGGTGCCTCCAAAAAAAGACCATTAGACACCGCACCCGCCCAAACGAGCTAGATGCTGCAAACCAGCAGACACCGCAGCCCGCAGGGAGCGGTTGTGGCTCAGGCCATTGGGTACTCACCTCACATGTGGGAGGTCCCGGGTTCAGTTCCCGGTCCCTCCTGGAGAAGACAAGCAAACACAGCAAGCAAAGACAACAAGCAGACAGAATAGAGAACCATGGGGGGTGGGTAAATAAAATTAAATAAATCTTTTAAAAAAAGGTTAGCTAGTATATTTGACTATGGAACCCTCTTTGTTGCAAAACACCATAGATCCAGAGCTCTAAAAATTTCGGGAAACGGCTAGACGCACACTTAAGACTCTCCTAGCTCTTGATGCCACATTAATGTTAGAATCAAACTTCCAAAAATATTCCTTTTCCTGACATCAAGCTTTACTCATCTTAGCTATAGGGCTCTTTGTCAGACTTTCAAAAAAAAGTCAGAGGAAAACACTATAATGTCCTCCAAATTTGGGTTAAAGAAGATTAAATGGCTGTATTTGAACCTCCATCATACTAGAGGCAGCACACTGCTTCCATGTTAAACCTCAAACCTGTTTTCTAGGAGCTGTTCCTCAGAAGACTTTTTCTGATATTTACCTAAAATGGTATCAGGAAACAAGCATGCTAAGGTTGCCAAGTAATCAAAAACCTGCCTTGGAGTCTGGTGAAATAAACTACTGCATCCTTACACTGGGATACAGTTGAGGCCATGAGAAAAAAGAAAGAGGAAGCTCTTTGTGTATTGCTAAGGAAAGATCCCTAAGACATTTTCTTAAAGGAAAAAAAAAAGCAAGGTCCTGAACAGTGTGTCTTGGACAGTTTTCTCTCTTTATGTGAAGAGTGCGGGGAGGGCTGAAAATCTAACTTTGTGTTGGTCTACATATGCATTAAGAAATGAGAGGTCTACACAAAAACTAACAAGACTTTCTACCTGTTTTTGTAAGAGTATCTATTTTACTTGATTTTTTTTTTTAAAGATTTATTTATTTATTTCTCCCCACCCACTGGTTGTTTGCACTTGCTGTGTCTGTTCATCTTCCTTGTTTCGTTAGGAGGCACCAGGAACCAAAATTGGGACCTCTGATGTGGGAAGGAGGTGCCTTATTGCCTGAGACACCTCCATTCCCTGCTTTGTAGTGTCTCTCATTGTGTTTTCCTTGTGTCTCTTGTTGAGTCATCATGCTGCGTCAGCTTGCCACACCTACCCATCATGCCAGCTCACGGTCTTCTTTAGGAGGCACCGAGAACCAAACCAGGGACCTCCCATGTGGTAGGTGGGAGCCCAATTGCTTGAGCCACATCCACTTCCCTATTTTACTTGATTTTATATGAAAAAACAAAAACAAAAAACTGCACTAGAAGGAGCCAGCCTGTCTCCCACCTGGTGTGAGAGCTCTAAATCTCCAGTGCCTTTAACCAACTCAAAAATAACAGCAAAGACATACCTGATAGAGAAAGATACGGAACACAGAGGTGATGAACAAGCCAAAAAGGCCCCGGCACTCAGGAAGTGCCTCAAGGTATACCTAATTACTAATAAGACATATAATATTTCCCAGCAGAAATGGACAGCATCAACATCACCACCTAAAAGGCATCCCTGAGAGGTACTTATTTTGAGGCCACTGAAAACACTAAGGTTTAAGAAAAAAATGCTCAGGGAAGAACTAAAATAACTGTCACCTCTTCTCCAGATTTTAATTGTATGGTGACCTACCAGAGATAGAAGTCTACACACACTGTCAATAGACACAACAAAAAGTCATTGGAAAAAATGTCTTTCCTCAAATCCATCATGCATTATTTTAAAAAATTATATGTCTATCTCAAGTGGCTGAGTTCACCTACATATTTGAGCTAACATAATCAAAGAAAACAGGCCTGAAAAAAAGTCATTATGCAGTGTTTTTCTAGTAGGGCTATATTCCTTCACTGCCTCTTTATTACCTAGTTAGACCCAGGACTGCGGGCTTAAGTCCTGAAAGCAAAATACATTTTTGACAGAAAATGAGGCCCATGACTATCCTACCTTCAACTGGGCTTTACACACCTGAGCTCAAATCTTATAAGACCTCAGACAAGTTATTTAACCTCAGAGTCTTTTTCCCCATCTGGAAAATGGGAATATTGGTACCCACATCACAGGACAATCCTAGGGTCATTTAATACACTTTAAGAAAACTATCCAGCCTAGTGACAGACTCTCAAGGCCTGCCCAATAAATTGCAGTAATCTTTCACATTCTTCACAGAGTTCTATTCTCACCACCATCTTACAACTAGCAAACAAAAATGTTAAAAGAAAGGGGGGTGGTAATGGGTACTATATGCTTCAAAAGGCTCAGCAATGACAGGAAAAAAAAAAACCCTTGGGCTCAAAAGTACACCTAATGTACTTTTTCTTCCACAGAACCTGAGCAAGATCGGTTTTTCTTCTCATTTAGCCACCTACAACTAGAAAGGAGTCATTTGCACTTCTAGGGAGTGAAATTCACCAATTGTTTTTTGACTTTAATAGAGTTCATTAGGAAGTCATACCTCGATAGGTGGGAATCACAGACTCTAACAAGTTTACAACTAAAGCCTAAGAGTTAATTTAGCTCAATAGCCTCATTTTAGAGATGCCAAGAAATAGCCCAAAGGAGTATTCCTCAAAGTTACCTAGCTGCTAACAAGCCTACACCAGCTCTCCTTTCTCCCACATCTTGTCTCAGGAATATACTTTACTATCCTTTCTATCATTAGTAAACTGATCCTCCTAGAGTAATATTTAATGTACTGCTGCTGAAGTCACCTCTGTAAAGGATTTCAGAGTGAAAAGGAACTGAGTCTCCTAAGGAGGACTCAATATAAAAAAAGGACCTAAATGAATCTTTTTTCTGACTGATAAGATGACAAATGTGCCCATCATTCAATATTTTTCAAGACAAATATTCCAGCTCTTAGACCTCATACCTAGAAGCACCTTCCACACCAATGCACGGTACATGGACGGGAGAGGGAACCTCTGACTAAAAGTGCAAAGTTTCTCAATATCTGGAGGAAGAGAAAAACAGTTAGAGGCTTTTCATGCTGATCACAAAATGTAAAAGTGCATACTGTATACTGTATACTGAAAGTATAGTAGGACATTTCCTCAGGGAAAGTCTACCACATGGCAAGCCAAATGTAGGCAAGGCAACACTGGTCTGACTTCTAGTCCCGGTCCTTTGCCAACAAGTTTTTTAAAAACAATTAATGGGAGCAGATGTAGCTTCAACGGTTAAGCTCCCACCTCCCACACAGGAGGTCCCGGGTTCAGTTCCCAGTACCTACTAAAAAAACCCCAAAAACAAACAATAAGCAAAACAAACGAAAAAACCAACTCAGGGAAGCCGATGTAGCTCAGTGGTTGAGCACCAGCTTCCCATATACAAGGTTCAGGTTCAGGTTCAATTCCTGGCTCCCAGTACCACAAAAAAAAAAAAAAAAATTAGCATTTTATAGCATAGGAGATGTTTGCACATATTACTGCATTTCCTATAACATTACCAATAGTTACTGTTTTTTTTTTTTGTTTTGTTTTTGTTTTTGTTTTTGTTTTTATTATTATGGGTAAAAATCAAAATTCTCACAATACATACAAACATTTGTAAAATGATATATAAATATATATGCATATATGTGTATTTGCTTACAAAAATGTTATTTATATATATATATATATACATATATTTTAAGAGGTGCTTAGATTGCCTAAAATATTACACGGAACCCACTGGGATTCCCATGTTGCCCACCTCCCACACCTCCCACCACATCCCACACAAACATCTCCCACAGTGTGGCCCACCAACCTCAATGAACTTACACATCCTGGAGCCTTGCCACCAACCATAGACCACAGTTCACACTGTAGACCACACTCTCTCCCACTCAGTTCTGAGTGGTGTGTGCTGATTTAAAATGGCCTACATCCATTGCCACAATAGTACTCAAGACAACCTCCAACTCCCAAAGAAGCCCCTGTGTTTCAACTGCTCATCCCCTCCCTACCCAAAAACTGTCAAGTGGCCACTGGCTCCACCTCATTGTTATAATTTCTTGCATTGCAAGAATCACCATATGTGAGCAAGAGAATACCATCAAGTACACTCTAGTCCATAGTTCTTCCCCCAATCCAGAGGCGACTGGGATGGTGATGTAATAGTTACTGTTTACAGACTTTATTTAAGCCACATTGCAAGCCACTTGGGTAGGTATTGTTTTAAGGATGAGGAAATTGAAGTTCAAGGCAGTTAACTCGACTGAGTTAACAGAGCTAGTGAGTGACACAGTCAGCCCTCAAATCCCCCATTTACAATAAACCCTGCACAGTCAGTTGCTCTGCACCCCAATTCTCCTGTCAAACAAGACATAATACCAGACAAACCTAAAGCATAGACCATACAGTGAGGATCAAAGATCAGGTGGGAAATCTTTTGCAAACTTTAAAAGCACTCTATATGTATTAAGTATTGAAAATGTCAATACATAATGCAGTCTTAGTATTTTCATAAAAGAAAAGCATGGTCAGAGTTGTTGCAAATTTACCCAGCAAGCTATGATGACAGATCTGAAAATTGAGAAAAGAAAATACATGGGTCTAATAAGAGAAAAAATATTGGTGACATAAGAGGCCTTTCAAAAACTTCCGACTGTCTCAGGGAAATATAAATTTGAAAAACCTGTAACTTATTTCAAAATATACCATTTTACTGTTATTCTACCTCTAAAACATACAGCAAGTGACAAATACCTCTGCATATCTTTTTTTAAAAATTAAAAAAAGCAGGTATAGGTTTACAGGTAGATATCAGGAGTTAGTATGGAGTTCCCTTCACACACGCAGTTTTCCCTATTATTATTACCATTTTGCATCAGTGTGGTACCTTTGTTACAATTGATGAAACAATATTATTATAATTATACTACTATTAACTATAATCCATAGTTTACATTGGGGTTGACTTTTTGCATTGTACAGCTCTACGGGTTTTAAAATTTTTATTCTGATAACATACACAACCTAAAATTTCCCATTTTATCCAATTTCAATTATACAGTTCCATGATGTACTGCATTATACAATTTAATGTGCTACCATCACCACTCTCCATTACCAAAGCTTTTCTGTCACCCCAAACAGAAACTCCATAACAATTAAGCATTAACTCCCTATTCCCTAGCCCTTCTAAGCCCCTGGTAACCTGTATTCTGGTTTCTGACTTTATGAATTTGCATATTCTAATTATTTCAAGTAAATGAAATCATGTATTTGTCCTTTTGTGCCTGGATTATTTTACCCAATATAATGTTTTCAAGGTTTATCCATGTTGTCACATGAATCAGAACTTCATTCCTTTTTACGGCTGAATAATATTCCACTGTATATGTATACAACAATTATTTATCCATTTATCTGTTGGACACTTGGCAATTGTGAATTATGCTGTTCTGAATATCAGTGTGCAACCTCTGCATGTCTTCTAAGGTAACATTTATTTCAGAACATCTTTATAGAGAACAAAAAAGCTCAATTTCACTTCTAAAACTCACCCAATCGATCATCTTTTAGAAGAATTTCTAATGATTTCTTTTCTTCAACTCCACGAAACCCTACTTTCTCATAATATACTGAACGAAAATTTCTCTGAGAGTCCTCAGTCATGTTTCATTTCTTGGAGGAGAGTAGAGAGGGGGAAAAAGTGAACCTATAAACAAAGAATGAAGAATTAGATTTTTGTCCACATTTTCAATAAATTTGGTTTACTATGATAAACTTCCTGCCTTTGCCTAGGACTCGATATTAAATTACTCCTTTTATTCAACTTACTGCCAACCTAACTATGCACCCTGGCCAAAAACCAAGACATAAATCTAAAGTCCTCTGAACTGCTAAAAGAGATGGCACAAGATTCTTGTAATAAGCTCCAACTTTACTTATGAATGCACCTAAAACAATGGAATTATACTACTATTAACTATAATCCATAGTTTACATTAGGGTTGTAACTAATACAATAGAATATTCTGTAGTCATTATAGACTTTCAAAGAAAAAAAACTAGTAAAATTGGAAGTAAGACAAAATATGTCATGCAAAAGAGATTATCTAACAGTATACAATTTGATTCTGTTTTGGTTTCTACAAATCTCATGCATTAAAAAACATGGAAGACTATATTCTAAACTGTTAGCAATGGCTATTTCTAGGTAGGAGAATTTCAGGTGATTTTTTTCTTCCTTTCCCTTAGCATGTTTTTTTTTTAAATGGGCATTTCATAAAATGAGAAATTATAAAAAACTAAAAAGCCAGAAGTTCCTCCACAATTTTTTTTTTTTTTTTTTTTTTAACTTTAAAACACAATTCTGGGAAGTAGATGTGGCTCAAGCAACTGGGCTCCTGCCTACCACTTGGGAGGTCCGTGGTTCGGTTCCCGGTGCATCCTAAAGAAGACAGCGAGCTGGTGCAACGGGCAGGTGCAGCAAGCTGACACAATATGTTGCAACAAGAGAAACAAGAAGAAAAACATAATGAGAGACACAGCAAAAGCAGAGGATCCCAGTGCCTCCTAAAGAGAAGACAAGCAGGTCGGCAAGCTGGTGTGAATGGCAGACACAACAAGATGACACAACAAGAGACACAAAAGGAAAAACATAACGAGAGATACAACAAAGCAGGGAATGGAGGTGACTTAAGCAATTAGGTGCCACCCTCCTACATCGGAGGTATCCGGTTGGGTTCCTGGTGCCTCCTAAAGAAACAAAAGAAGATGAACAGACACAGCAAGGGCAAACAACAAGGGGGTGGGGAGAAATAAGTAAATAAAATAAATCATTAAAAAAATAATAAACACAATCCTATCAAATGTAATTACCAATTTTCAAAACCCACAACAAATTGACAGCATAAGATTATAACCTGGGAGAAGAGCTGCAATGTGCAAGGCTGTAGCCCTTTGTGACAAGCGAGGTCACAGAGTTGGAGACAGAAAAACTATTTAAAATCTGACATGAGAACTCAAAAAGCTCAGTGGTCTCAGATTCTTTCACAATAACCTTCATAATAGAGACAGTACGTCAGTCATCAGAAAAAGGTCAAATTAGGTTGGTGTTTTAAGAAAATAAAGGGTGTAATACATTTTCCAAAAAAGCATTGCACTGCCCTTCCCAAATGTCAACTGTCAGTGTAAAAAAGTAAATCCTCAGGTATAAAAAATCCTGAGACGTCCCCATGGACCAAGGAAGGGTTGGGTTCCTGACAGCCAGTCTTCCTTAATGAAAAGATATCTTACGAACCGATTCAGTCACAAGATCTGGATTCCTTTAGAAACAGATATTCTCAAGGCTCTGGGCTTTTACGACTAGTTGCTTTAAAAAAAAAAAAAAAAAAAAAAAAAAATTCCAAACCATGAAAACGCACGAGTTTGGAGGTTTATTGAAGGGACGCATCCCAAGAAGCTGCACGGCGATACAGTCCCATTCTCGGTTTGCGCTATAACGACAAACGCGTCCTCTCTGAGGAAATGCTGTAATGGCGATATCCTTCCCTTGAACATCCAACAGATGGGGAAGACAGAAACCCTTGGTCCGCGCCCCCAGGTCCCCTTCCCTGTGATCCTTCACCTCTAGCAATGGAACCAGCAGCCGGTGGAGGCTAAGTGGTCCGGAGAACAGCAGAAACGAGGCCAGCGGGCGGGGACCGAGGGGACCGCACAGAGTGAGGGGGGAGGGCGCAGGGGCGGGTCCTGCGGGAGCTGCGAGGTCTGAGGGGGGTACCCGGGACGGAGGCGGCGGAAAGGAGGGGGCGGCGGGGTGACCAGACTCCAGGCCTCGGCGTAACCGCGACCGGGAGACCGGACCCGTCGCCGCCGCCACCTAATGTGACGTCACTGCAGGTCGACGGGCGAGCGTCGAGGCGCGTGTGCGGAGAGAGCATGCGCAGTGAGTGCCCGGCGCTCACCCAGGCCCTGGATCCAGGCCCCAGAAAGGGCTTTTGTGAGCATGCGTCTGCGGCCACTCGGGCGAGTTCCCCCCAGCTCCCCCGTCCCACTCCGAGTCCCCAGGGTCTCGCGACTACCTACCCCCGCCATCCGGGCGATGCGCGCCCGGGATGGGCTGCTCTCCCCGGCCCTCGCGATTCCTGCACTGGTCCCCGGACCATTTCTCTGGGCAGCACTGCCCTAGTGGGTTTTTATGCTTGATCTTAACCAAAAAGCTAAGGAGCGATCCTAGTGGGTTTTTTAACCACCGCGACATACGAGGAACCTCCTAAAGAGTAAATTCCGTGACGCGCGCCGCCTCTTTAGCAACCAAACGCGCCAGAAGCGTCCGCACAGTTGCCGAACTGTAGGGGCGGGAGCTCAGGGGTCCACAGTAAAGAAGAAAGTCCAGTTACGGTGTCGTGAGTTTGTGGTGTGATGGCTAGGCAGAACTTCAAAATAAAGCAGCATGTGGTGGTTGAACTCAGACATTTATGCCCTCCCAAGCCATCGTCTTTAGTACCTCGGTACTGGGGTATTAGACATGGCTTAGGCAGTGTGTCTTCACGTTAGTAAGCAAGAGTTCAAGTTGCAGCTTTCATTAGTTCCATTTACTCCATCCAAACCTCGGGCCGGTCACTTAAGTCCCCTTTTCTTATCTTTAAAATAGGACTCACGATGGTGACTACCCCCTAGAGATGTTGGAAAGATTAAATGAGATATTATGTAAAAGTGATGGGCGCAATACCTGGAACGTGGCACAAGCGATATTCGTGGTTCGGTGGCTGTTAGCTAAATGGTGACCGCAACATGGCAGCCTTTAACTGCCCTTCTCTGTACTTACTGATGAGCTGATAAACAGAATATTTGGAAGCATCTGTAGCAGCTGGGCCTTTTTAGGGCCATTCTCAACACTGTTCTTCCGTTGCTCAAAATCCTGCCGTGGCTGCCCATTTCACTCAGCGTAAATATGGAAGTCCTCACCATGGCCTCCAAGGCTTTTATGTGATCTACCTCCACTTACCTTGACCTCACCTACTACTAGGGTCACTCCTGCCTTAGGACCTTTTCATGTATTTTTCCCTCTGTCTAGAAAAGATTTCCCCAGTTATCCACATGACCTATTCCCTCACCTCAGTTTTGGTCAAATATCTCATCCTGAGGGTTAACCCTAACCCTTAAATTACAACCTCTTATCTGACTCCTAAACCCTCTTACCCAGCTCTACTTTTTCTTTCTTCCACACCACTTATATCACCATCTAACAAACTACATATTTGCTTATTTAATTTTTTATTGGGTCTGTTCTCCCACCAGGATGAAAGTTCCACAAGGTCAGGAAGGTTTATTTTGTTAACCCATGCATCCCAAGTTCCTTCTTAAGGTTGTAATTTGGGCTGTGGGCTATTAGAGGGTTTTATTAGTTGTTGGACACCAAGCATAACACAGAACATAGAATGAAGTAGGCAGACCAAACAATTGTTGTGGAATTTAATTGAAATAAGAATTTTTTCTTATTTCATTATTTCATTAGAATGTGTACCTTGCTGTCCAGTTGTGGCCAGCATCACTTCTTTGTACTAGTACTGCCCTCTGGTGGTAATTGAGTTAACTGTTTTTACTCAATTATGGAAATCATTGCTTATCATGGAATCAAATCTCAAGGTGGAAAGGTACTTTAAAGGTCAGCTAGTCCCATTAAATGTGGCACAGAGAGCTAGGTTTCCGTATGAAAACAGCAAAATATGATTGGGAATGGTATTGTATCTTTCAACTTTTAAATTCATTTATAGTAGAATAGTAGTTGACTGCTTTTTTCTAGAGGTAAGGAAATGGGGATACAGTGAGGTTATAGCTTTAAGGGAATTTTCTTAGTGTTGAGGAGTAACTAAATTAATGCGGTAATAATCCCATTACAACGTGCTTGGTGAATATATGTATTCACACCATTCATGGACCAAATCCCATCTCCAAAACATCTGAAGAGAGACACTTTTGGATTATCCTGGAGGCTCGCTTCCTCTGTTTAGTGGCTTAGCAGAGAACTAGCTTAGCAGGTCGGAGTTAGCTCAATGCAGTAGGACTCCAGCTCCTGGACTCCAGAGGCTGCCCCTTTTTGACCAGGGAGCTTTCCTTAGTGTCTAGAGGTTCTCTACTTCAACCTCCCCTTACCTCTAGACTATAAATGTGTAAAACAATTAGGGCACAGGTCATTCACTGTTGGAATTTTGCCCTATGCTGTGGGATAATTAGATACAGGGGAGTGCATGTACTCTACTACTTTCTGCTTGTAGCTATTTTTCTCTAACCCTATTTTATATCTGCATCATGTGGCACTAGTGATGTGTGTCCATAACTCTTTTTTAGGACACATAACTGCACAGCAATGGCCTTTTAGTGGGAGGAGACATTCATTTACCTGTCAAAACTGGTGGCATATGTATTATGTAGATGTGATTATAGACTTCTAATACTGTCTTGGAATATGGAAACCTCTGGTTAGACTCAAATGTTGTCCAGTGCATTTGGGGACATTTAACAAATAATGAATCCGTTAACCACCGATAATTGTTTGGCCTTGGCCCTGCATTAATCTTTGATATTAATCTTTAACATTTTATTTCCTGTTTGAACATGACAAATAAAGTTGGCATCACATTACAATGGACACAAACTCCATTTTCAGTGAGACTAGGAAAAATAGTGAAATAGGTGGAGAAGTTCCAAAAAGCAGCGGAGAACAAGCAGGGGCACATGTGGGAGAAAGCAGAGAGAGGCTCCAAAGCTGCACATCTCAGAAAGAGTCAGGAAAACACACCTCTCAAAAGTGAGGGGCTTACCCTGAGTCACAAAACCTAAATCCATTGTTTTCACTGGTAGGAACAGAAGGAACAGACTGGTGACAGAACATCTCACAACCCAGTTTAATTCCATGATGCAAAAGAGAGACAGCTGGGAAATGGATGTGGCTCAAGCGATTGGGCTCCCATCTACCATATGGGAGGTCCAGGGTTCGATTCCCAGGGCCTCCTGGTGAAAGGCAAGCTGGCCCACACAGTGAGCTGGCTTGAGCGGAGAGCTGGCCCACATGGAGAGCTGACCCATACCGAGTGCTGGCCCATGCAGGAGAGCTGGCCTGCGCAGAGAACTGGCACAGCAAGATGATGCAACAAAAAGAGACACAGAGGAGAGACAATAAGAGATGCAGCAGACCAGGGAGCTGAGGTGGCGCAAGAGATTGAGCACCTCTCTCTCACACCGGAAGGTCCCAGGATCAGTTTCCAGTGCCACCTAAAGAGAACAGAAGAACACACAGAAGACAGCAAGCACAAAACAACAAGGGGGGAGGGGTGGAAATAAATAAAAATAAATCTTTTTTAAAAAAAGAGGGACAGCTTAACAAGGGTTTGTGCAGACATTCCATAGTGGAAATATTTACACCCTGGAAATTGGCAAACACTATAAATCAGGGCTTTTAAATTTAAAAAAATTTTTTTCAGGACAGCCAGCTGCTAAACATTTACCAGCATTCCACTGTTACCCCAAAATACTGCTTGAAATAGTGAAAGATTGGAAACAACCCAATTTTCCATCAATAAGAGGACTAATGAAATATGGTATGTTCATGCAATAGAATAGCATGAAACTTTTAAAAAATGTAATGAAGAAATGAAGAGGCTATCTCTAGTAATATAGTAACCTATCTATATATTTGGACCATCCCTTCCGCTAAAGACAACAAAAAATATAGGATAAAATTTATATTTCATTATCTTAATAGCATTGAAGTGATAACATGCTAGTAAGAAATTACCATGCCAATGTCTTCACGAAAGTGGGAACCTGTAGAGGAAAGGAAAATACTAAATCCATTTTTGCGCCGAGTATTTTTTTCTCTTGAGCTAGTGAACTTGAACTATGTTTTTGACAATTTCTATGTCAAGGGACTGAAGGCTTAGCCCAGGGCCCACCCAATAGAGGGAGGCTAATATGAGACTCTCTCCCCATAAACTGGGACCCCGGAGGGCAATACGCTCCGTGTAAAGATGAAGAAATAAACTACCCCAGGTTTTTACTATGGGGACTGCTGTTGCCTTGGTTTCGAGCAGAGCAGGAGGTGAAAATGCTTCCCTAAGAACTTATAATCATATCCCAGCCCTTGTACAGTTTTTCAGCCCAAATTTTTTCTTTAATCGATTGTGCTTTGGGAGAACTTTTTTGCTAACCCAGGGTCACAAGGATTGTCTCCTATGTTTTCTGTTAGAATTTTTTTAGTTTTAACATTTACCTTTAGGTCCATAATCCATTTTGAATTAATATTTATATATGAAGAGAGGTATGGGTTCAATTTTTTTTTTTGCATATGGATATCCAGTTGTTACAGCAACATTTTTTGAAAAGATGATTCTTTGCACTTTTGTCCCATATATGTGTGTGAGTCTATTTCTGGACTTTTTATTCTGTTCCATAGGTCTATTTATCCATCTTTACACCAATGCCACACTCTCTTGATTACAGTAGCTTTATACAAAGTCTTGAAATCAGGAAATGTTGGTCCTCCAATGTTTTTCTTTTTCAAAGTTGTTTTGGCTCTTCTAGATACCATGCATTTCCATATGAACTTTAGAATCAGCTTGTCAATTTTACAAAAAAAAAAAAAGCCTATTGGACTTTTGGATGATGGGATTGTATTGACTCTGTAGAAGAATTTGGGGAGCATTACCATCTTACTAATATCCAATCTTCAAATATTCCATCCAATCTATTTGTCTTTCTCTTAGCAGTGTTTTGTAATTTTCGTTGTGCAGGTCTTGCACATTGTTTGTCAGATTTATCTCTAAGATTTCATATATTGATGCTATTGTGTATGGCATTGTTTTTTAATTTTTATTTTCAATTGTTTCCCATTTCATCTAAATTCTTGGATTTGTTGGCATAAAGTTTTTTTGTTTGTTTGTTTTGTTTTTTAATAACATACCCTTATTATCCTTTGAATGGCTGCAGGATCAGTAGTTATATAGTGATGTCCCTTTTCCATTCATGATATTGGTAATTTGTATCTTCTCTCTTTTTTTCCCTCATCAGTCTGGCAGGAAGTTTATCAATTTTATTGATCTTCTTACAGAACCAGTTTTTGGTTTCACTGATTTTCTTCGTTGTTGTTCTGTTTTCCATTTCATCTATTTCTACTCTGAACTTTATTCATTCCTTTCTTCTACTTTCTTTAGTTTAATTTGCTCTTCTTTTCTAGTTTTTTTTAAAAGGTGGAAACTAAGGTCACTAATTTGAGACTTTTCTTCTATTTTAATATATGTGTTTAGTGTTATAAATTTCCAGCATCCCACAAATCCTCCTTCAGTTAAAAATATTTTCTTATTTCCCTACTAGTTTTTCTTTTACCCATGGTTATTTAGAAGTAAGCTATTTAGTTTTCAAATATTTGAGGATTTTCCAAAGATCCTCTTGATTTTAGTTCCATTGTGGTCAGATAATATGCTTTCTACGACTTAAATCCTTTTAAAATTATTGAGAGTTGTTTTTTGACCCAGAATATGGTCTATCTCAGTAAATGTTCCATGTGAACTTAATGTGTCTCTTGCTGTTGTTGGATGGAGAGTTTTATACATGTCAACTAGGTCAAGTTGGTTGATTCTGTTGTTCAAGTATCCTTTACCCTTGCTGATTTTCTGCCTGCTGCTTCTATCAGTTATTGAGAGAGGGTATTGAAATCTCCAGCTATTACTATGGATTTGTAAATTTGTTCTTACAGTTTTATTAGTTTTTCATAACATATTTTGGAGCTCCGTTATTAGGTGCATAAGTGTTTAGGATTGTTATTTCTTGTTGATAAATTAATCCTTTTATCATTATGAGGTTACTTTCTTTGTTCTAAAATCTCCTTTCTCTGCTATTAGTATAGACACTTCAGCTTTTTTGTTGTTGTTGTTTAAACTTTTTTATTCTGGAAAAGTACTTAAAAAGTATGAAAGAATATAGAGACAATTTTGATAAGCCCTCATAACATGTACCCAGGTTCAATTATTACCAACTACTGGTCAATCCTTTTTTCATCCATACTCTTTCCCATCAGTAGTGGTAATAAACCCCAGAGTATTATAAGGCAAATTCCAGGCTCCATATTATTTTATCTGTAAATATTTAGTATGTATCTGTATAACTCTTTAAAAAATTCTTTTAGAGACCATAACCACAGTACCATTATCACACCTGAAAAATAGCAGTAATTCCTTAATATAAAAAAAAAAAATACAACCAGTAATCAAATTCGCCCTATGGTCCTTCCAGCTTCTTTCTTTCTCTTTTTTTTTTTTTTTTTCTAGTTTGTAATTTTTAAAAAAATCACTGTATTAAACTTGTTACAGTAGGATCCATTTTTTTAAAAATGTGACCAAAATGTTGTCACTGGGTCATGACATTAAAAGTTGTTTTCCTTTTTGATTCTCTGAATTTTCTAATTTTTCTGCAATGAATGCATTTTTGAAAACCTTAAGCCAATTCTTTTTTTTAATAAACAGTTTATTGAAGTATATCATTCATACATGAACATACATAAACTATAAGTGTTCAGTAAACATTGTGAACTTATAAAACAAAGATGCATAACATCATACAGGGCTCCCACACATCACCCCACCACAAATACTTTGCATTGTTGTGAAACATTTGTAAACAAATTATGAAAGAGCACGTCAAAGTATTACTACTAACTACAGTCCGTATCTTACTCCCCTATACTTTTTTCCCCCAAGGATTTATTTATTTACTTTTGTCCATTTTTATCCCTCACCCCCCATTTTTGCTGTTTTTGTGTCCATTTGCTGGGCAACTCTGTGTCCTTTTTCCTGCCCTCTCCTCTCATCCTTCTCTTCCTGTCTTCACTGGGATTCGATCCTTGGAACCTCCAACGTGGGAGAGAAGCATCCTACCGCCTGCACCACCTTAGTTTCTCGTTTTTTAATGTGTCTCATCTTGGCTCTCCCTTGTGTCACTCTCCTGTTATGTCATCATCTTGCTGCATGGCTCACGGTGCCTGGTGGAACACCCATGCACGGGACCTGGTGGTCCACCCGCACACAGGGCCTGGTGGCCCACACGCCTTCTATATTTTTATTTTTTTAAATTTTTACCGGGAGGTCCTGGGGATCAAACCCAGGTCCCTCCAAATGGGAAACAGACACCCAGCCATTTAAGCCACATCTGTCCCCCTGCTATATCTCTTAAGGTTGACCAAAGATAGCTAGAGTTACAGTCTTTTCCCATACAGGATGGTCATATAATAAATCAGGTTTAGTTTATCACCAGCATTCTAAAAACCAGACCTAGGGAGAAAAACTAGGTCTGGGAACACATACATGGTGTCTAATATAGCAAATGTTTAGCCTACCCTGATTATCACAAAATCAGGACAGCAAGAATATTCGCAAGCATTTTTTTTTTATTAGTGTTAGCATGTTATATCTTTTTCCATCCTTTTACTTTTAACCTATTTGTGTCTATTTAAAGTATATTTCTTGTAGGCAGTATATATTTGGTCTTGCTTTTTTATTTTTTTAAATCTAATCTGACAATCTCTGCTTTTTAACAGGAGTTTTTAGACTATTTATAATTTATGTGATTATTGACTTGCTTTAGTTTCATTCTATCATTTTGCTGTTTGTTTTCTATTTATCTAATCTGTTCTTTGTTCTCTTTTTTCTCTTTTCCTTATTTTGGAAGCACTTCTTGCATTCTATTTTATCTCCTTTTTTGACTTATGAGCTATAACCCTCTCTTATTTACTTTTCATTTCCTCACATGCACTTCCTTGGTCTGCCAGCAGATGGCACTCTTCAACTGCCCTCTCATTTCAAAGCCTGCTTAGTGTGTGTTCACTGCAGCATGGACTGGATCAGTGCGATAGAGGAGCCTGCCTGGAGGTGAAGAGCCTCACAATTCAAACATTTTCAGAGGCTGTTCTCCAACCTTTGCTGGCAGCCACTGCCCTTTTCCTGGGTAGGAAATATTTCCACTCCCCTCTGCATCGTCACCAACCAGCCCAGGTCAGGAGGAAGGGTAACTGAGGGGGTTGGATCTCTTTAGTCCCGTGCTGGTTTCCAGGGCAAACCATGGTGCTGCCCCACCTGGCCTGAAAATGCTCCTGGGACTCAGCAGACCAAATCTGTGGGCCAAAAGCTGATTTAGCCTTAGGCTGCATCCCTCTCTTTCGCATTTCCTGGAAAGCTGGATCCTTGTGGCCCCTTTTGTCTGTAGCTGCTGTCCCGAGGCCAGAAAATCCAAAATTGTTTACTCATAGGGTTGGGGAAGGGCACCGGCGGCTGCAGCTACAGCTTCCACTCACGGTCTTTCTGTTGCGATTCTTTTCCCGTACCCCTCTCTCTTCTGGTGGTGTCCAGCCCTCCCCTGGTGTCCTAAACCCTAGAACATTTTTTTTCCAGGCCGTTTCTACCTCTAGCTATTCTTTTGGGAGAAGAGAGAGTCCCATGTCTTTCTAATCTGCTATCTTCCTGGAAGTCCAAAAATGTTAACTTTATTTTTAATTAATTTCTAAGATTTTAACAAAACGATGCTATTTTGTAGTCAGAAAAAAAAATTTTATTTTCAGAAAAAAAATTTTTAAGAATGAATTTACCCATGTAGCAATGCATTTGATAAGGGCAAGCTGAGTAATACCTAAGAAATACTATAGAAAATGAAGCAATGCTGCCTGGAAGGCTCAGAGGAAGCCCTGTGGAGGAACTAGCACCTGCAATGAGTAGTGAAGAGTTTTATAGAAAAGAAGGTATTTTTGACAAAAGAAACAGCAGCCATTAAATCATAACAGTAGGAAATGACAATGTATATGTGGAGAAGAGGAGTGGGTCCGGGGCAGCTGTGCGAGCGTCCTGAGAGAGAGGGGTGGAAAGCAGGAAGGGTGCAGTGTGGAAGGGCCAGGGAACTGGGGCTGGGTGTGGGCAGTGACAGGTGACTCACATTAGGGAGAAACTTTGGAACAACGGATTTCAAAGACCTGCAAAGAGACTTGGAGGCAGGAGAGCCTGTCTGGAGGCACTGAAAGTGCTCACAGAGGGAAGGAAGGAGTGATGGGTTTTGACAACTGAGAAGGTGCAAAAGAAGGAGAGGGCTTCAAGCCTGGGCATCTGTGGGTGTGGGGACACAAAAAGTCAAAATGAGTACACCAGAGAGGAGCTGGTTGGAGAGTTGGCCTGAGCTTGAGGTAACGTGGAACAACATTCAGATGGCAACGTCCAGAAGCAGTTAGAGATTATGTATGTCTATGTAAAAAATGCAAAGCTGAGTTAAAGGCACTATGGAAAATGAATTCTGGGATACTGAATAAAATCCTGAACAACGTATATATCAATAGTTCCCCATGTCGGGGTAGATTTTGCCAGTCTCCCAGCAATGGGAACTCTTCTGTTTAATTCTCAATGGCAGCAGAAGAGAGCAACTACGTAGATGGTTGGGATAATCCTTATGCCCTGAGCTAAGGGAATTCGGTGGTCTACCTCTCCTCACATATAGTAGATGTCTCTAAATGCTGGAGAAGAGAAGATGGCGCTGGCTTGCTGAGTAAACCACAGGTCCACCTTCTTGCAATTGGAAATGCTGAGGAAGCCACAGTGACTTCCTTATTCCACCAAGCAAAAATTATAATAGCTAAAGTGGTTGAGTGCTACCTGTATATGCATATTGTGTCACTGAATGGAAAAAAGTTGGTTTTATTATTACCATCCACATTTTATAGTAAACTAATTCAAGAAGACACAACATGCAAATGGCTGATATGTGGCTCCAGAGTCTACATCCTTAACCATTACACTGAACCCCCTCTATGAAGTGCTGTTATCAGAGAGTGTGTGTGTGTGTGTATGTGCACGTACACTTTGGGGCATGGTACAGTTTTTGTTTGTTTAGATTTGGACTGGGGTAGAAAGTTTTCAGGTATCTTTGTCTTTTCCTGTAAGTCAAAACCTGCAAGGCAGAATTAAGATACTTTGACGTGCGGAAGCAGCACTGCCTAGAGGGGGGCCCTGACTGACGCTGGCCTGAGATCTGTTTGTCCCACGCCTGCAACCAGGAAGGACAGCCAGCACGTAGGCACATTCATAGCAATTGGACAGTAGTTTTATGTCCAGTGGCTCTAATAATAAAAATTGGTAACTTGTATTCTGTATATCTTTATTTCATTTTTCTAGTAACTCACTTTTATTGTATTTGAGAAAAGTTCAATCCACAACAGATTGGAAATTAAATTTTTACAAAAGCTGCCCCTTTCCCACATGATGGCTTGGAAGCTTGTCGCACAGATGTATTTTAGGTGTGTTCCCTTTACAGAGGAAATGAAATGAGCACCATTGCTAAAGCATGGAGGAGCTTCTCCTTCACGTTCTCCAAGAGCTCCATTGATTGTCACAATTAAGAAGCCATGAAAAGAGAGAAGGAACAGGAGGAGGAAGAAGGCATGGGAGAAGATGAATTGGGAGGAGGAGAGTGAAGAGGAGGAGGAAGAAGGAGAAAGCTTGATAACTCCTCTAGAACAGGAGTGTCTTCATTTCTTCACCATGGGCCAAATCACCACAGTGAGTTCAGGAGAAGCACAGTATTAAGAAGAAACAGATGCAACATGGAATAAATGAAAACACCAACCTGCTCTTAGATATTGCAGGCCCATCTTTTGCATGTGCACTGGATATACCAGAGGCTTCTGAGATCCATGTGATAATCCAGGCTTCCACGTGGATTTATTCCCAGTCACTTACCATGAAAAATATGTGATTTCCAGCTAAAGGATGAGCACCTTGTTCCAGCTTTGGCACCAAGGAGTTGTTATATATATATATACACACACACACACATATATATATATCTGTATTAGTCAGCCAAAGGGGTGCTAATATGAAATACCAAAAATGGGTTGGTCTTTATAAAGGGTATTTATTTGGGGTAGAAGTCCACAGATACCAGGCCATAAAGCGTTAAGTTTCTTCTCACCAAAGTTCATTGACACGTGTTGGAGCAAGACAGCTGCCAGCGTTTGCCAGGGTTCAGGGTTCTGGGGTTTCTCTCTTCCTGGGGCTGCGTTTCTTTCCGGGCTTAGCTCCTATTTCCTCCACAAGGTCAGTTGTAGACGATCAGGTGAACAGCTTGCTTCTCTTCTCCTGGGGCCTTCTTTCCAACATCAAAACTGCTTCTCAAAAGACTGCTTCAACTGTCCTTTGCCATGCCTTTTATATTTGATTCCCCACCCACCAAGGGGTGGGGCTCAACACCCTACTGACGTGGCCCAGTCAACACCCTAATCATAACTTAATCATGCCCAGATTAACAGATCAGTTTACAAACATGATCCAATTATATTTTTGGAATTCATAATTACATCAAATTCGCCAACTGTAACAATATCCCTTCTAGGAAGTGTGACATTTCCCAGAGAAAAATTAAAAGCAACACTAGAAAGAACTTGTCAAGGCATAAGTTCTGAGAGGAAAGCTTGATACACAAGAGGGAAAATGCATCATTCTTTGTTCACTTGCAGATGTTTTCTTTCTCTGAGGAACTGAAACTGAACAATGTTTTGTTCGATTCTGATTCAGGAGTACCTGCTTAGCATTGCATGGAGACAGTAGATGTCCATCCATTTAGTATGACTGGGCAGGAAGTGCTTCCAGTTCTCCCCAGATCTTTCCTCCTCTGCTCCTCCTTTACATTTACACGCCATTTCTTAGGCTTAAGACTGTCTCCCCTGCTCAAAAAGCAAGGAACCCTGGGAGGATCACTGCATTCCACCAAACTGATGATTTGTGCCTCGTATGAATGAATGTTTCAGATCCACTCTAGAGAACTTGATTTGATAGCTGGGAAAGACGGGGCTTAAGGGGGCTGCAAGCATTCATTCATTCTTTACAAAGGTTTGAGTCCCTACTATATGCCAAGCACTCGGGATACCTGCCCCTACTCGCAAGGGGCATATAGTCTGCTGGAGGGGACAGAAATGAATCCAGAAAACCACAGATAGCTGATGCTTTAATGGGCGTAACAGGTGTAATATATGTTCTAAGAGCAATTGAAGGAAACTCCTGAAGGAGAACACCTGGGTGTGCCACAATGGTATAGAAAAGGGAGGCCCATCTTGAGGTGGTGGATCTGAAGCCCAGGATGACGTCTAGCTGTTCTGACTTGGTTCCCACTTGAGCCAGTTAAGACTGACTAAGAGCAGTTTACTTTGGAAAATCACATTTTGACTTCCATCCCTCATGTAATTGAGCTCAAAACCAATTTTTAATTCAGGTCAAGTCAGGTTTAACTACCTCTGAGTTAATATTTCATGACATAAAACTGTTTCTGGTAACAGGGCACAGATACATTCTGGCTCATCGCTTTTCTAGTTATCGGACCTTACGCAGATTACTTCTCAATACCTGCTTTGTTTTTGTCCTGTGTAAAATGGGGACAATAGCACACACCTTATCTCATAAGTTTCCATGAGGATTAAAACAAAGAACCTTGTAAAGCACTTATGATGGCTGTGGTTACTCGTGGGTGACATTCACGCCCTGTGACTCGATAGGCTGAGGGACTGTGTGTTTGATAGCACAGGGTTCTGGAAAGTTGGGTTAGAAAGGAGGAGTGGAGTGTGGACACTGAGTGGATGTTTCCCAGGTCACTTAAGACTCCGTGTGTGTTCATTGAGGAATTTTATTTGCATGTATGTATTACATCCCTAGAAATTAGAATACCAGGATTCCCCCTCCTGTGTGTTTTCCACTGGCTTCCTCATGGTCCACAATGCCAGCTGAGGTCGTCAGTGCAATAAAACGAACCTGCTGCGTGCAGATTGTTCTGCCAGCTTTTGAGATCTTTGAGCTGCACATCCTATCTGGGGCTGATCACGCAATATTTGTTTCACCTGCCCGTGAGGGTCACGACAGTTTTCCCAGCTCCATGATCAACAGTGATTTCAAATCCACCAAGGTAACTGTGCCTCGTCATCACAGTTAGAAAGCAGACAATGAGTTTGGAGCACAGCCTGGTAAGAACCTGGCATTGGTGTCTCTTCTCAGCACTGTGGATGCTCTTGAGAGCACCAGCCAGGCCGTCCACACACCGTTACGGCGACGTGGGAAGATGGCACAGAGAGGAAGCACAAGTTTGTGTGTTTTTTTGTTTGTTTGTTTGTTTTTTGTTTTTGTTTTTTTGTGGTACCAGGCGCTGGGGATTGATCCCAGGACCTTGTATGTGGGAAGCCGGTACACAACCACTGAGCCACATTGGCTCCCCTGAGTTGGTTTTTCCATTTGTTTTGCTTGTTGTTTAGTTTTTGTTTTTTAGGAGGCACCAGGAACCAAACCCAGGACCTCCCACATGGGAAGCAGGCGCTCAACCTGCTCTACCTGCTTCCGTGGCACAAGCTTTTAAAAGTAAAAGAAATGAGAGAGCCTACAGCTGCAAGCAAGGGAGTCCCAGCCATCGGCTGTCTGGGACCAAAGCCCCCTCTCAATTAGAGGTGGAGTGGGCATCACCATCCCAGACTCCTCAGGACTGGGGAATGAACTATGGAATAGAGTGGGCTTACTGGTATTCTACTATAGACTTATTGTGATTCTAGCAATGGAAGAAATTACAACACTGATGTGGAGGCAGTGGCCACTGGACGCTCTGGAGGCAGGGGGAGGGAAAGACAAGTGTAATAAGGGGGATTTTTTGAGACTTGGGAATCGTCCTGAATGGCATTGCAATGACAGATATAGGCCATTATATATCTTCCCATAACCTGCAGAACTGTGTGGGAGAGAGTGTAGACTACAATGTGAACTATGGTCCATGTTTAGTGGCAAAGCCCCAGGATGCGTTTATCAATTGCAATCAATGTGCCCCACTAATGAAGGATGTTCATGTGGGAGAATGTGGGAGGTGTGGGGAGTGGGGCATATGGGAATCCCTATATTTTTTGTGTAACATTTATGTAATTTAAGTATCTTAAAAAAAATAAAAATATATGTTTAAAAAAATAAATAAAAGGAAGAGAAAGTAACTTTCTGCTGGCCCATGATCCCAACCTCTGTTGAGGACCCACAGCCAGTTAATCAATATTCAACTACTATTTATTGAGCTCCTGCTGTGTGTCAGGCACTTTTCTAAGTGCAATTGAAGTAAACAAATAAAATCTAAAAAATAAAATTCCTCTGTCCTTAAGGAATATACATTCTAATGGAGTAAACAGGCAATAAACAAGAGATGTAGTGAGTAAATTTATTTTTTAGAAAGAAGCAGTAGATCAGGGTAATGATGGTTGCCTATTTGGGGGTGAAAATGCATGTCTCCTATTTACTTGAGGAATGCCAAGGAGGACAGTATGATCAGAGTGGAGTGACAAAGGAGCAGAGCATTATTAAAAGTCGTCAGACAGTTAATGGGGAGGGGTACAGTACCCTAGATCATGCTGGTCACTGTGGGAACCTCGGCCTTTTCTCTGAATGAAATGGGGAGTTCTGGGCAGAGGAGTCACTTGACCTAACTTACATTTTTAAAGAACCACATTTTTTTCTATGTTAAAAATAGACTGCAGGATCAGTAAAAACAGTTAAAAACGATTGCAGAAATTCAACATGGGATGATGACGATGAAAGAGGAGGAGGAGGAGGAGAAGACCATCTATCAGATCATAGATATATTTTTGAGGTAGAGCCAACAGATTTTCCTCACAAATTAGATGTGGGATGTGAGAGGAAATGAGGGTCATAAGGACTTTGAGTTTTGAGCCTGAGCAACTGAAAGGATGGGGAAGGGCACAAGTAGAGCAGTTTTTGGGAGAAATTTTGGACAGTGGTTCCATTTTGGACCAGGTAAGTTTAAGGTGAGTCTTAGACATTCAAGTGGAAATGTCAAGTGCGTGTTTGTTCACAAGTGTGGCATGAAGCAGTTACAGTTCATTGCCTCGCAGCTCCACCTCCACCTGCAGTAGAGAGACGGACCCTGTACCTATTTTTCTGCTGCCATCTGGCATGATAAGCTTTCTCAGCAGAGTGCACTGGAGGGGGCACTGGAGGAGGAAAGGGTCTCTCCCCCTGATCCTGGCGGGCTCTCCTGGCTGGCCCCGGCCGCAAGCATGGCTTCTGCAGCACCTGGCTCCTGCAGCATGCTGTGGTCAGTGCCTGTCAGCCCCAGCCTGAACCCTGCCTCCTGGGCGGCACCCCCCAGTACCTTCTCAGGCCTTTGCAGTTCTGAGGGGCAGCACCTCCCAGTGGACGCCTTTCCCCAACACCCCGGAGGGCAGATTCTGAGTTTGAATTTGCACCTCACAATCCTCTCCACCATCCACCCTCTCCAGCCGGATCTGGATCTCAGCCCTGGGGGGAGAGGGGGGCGGGAGCTCATCTTCCAGATTTATTCCTTCTTTGGGGGCTCTACCTCAGTGCTAGTGCAAAAAAAAAAAAAAAAAGTAAGAAGGAATGACAAGTGAAGCAGGAGGAAAATCAAGAGATTTTCCTGGAAACCAAGTCCTAAAAAGTGTATCTAAAATAGGGAGAAAAAAAAAAAAAGTGTTATCTGTGAAGATGTCATCACCTCTGTCAGTTACAGCTTTACCAAGTACTGCCGAGATGCCAAGTAAGAAGAGGACTGAGAACTGACGATGGGAGGCACTGGTGACCTAGACAAGATCAACCAGGGCAGGCATCTGATTGGAGAGGTTTTAAGAGAGAAAGGAGGGGAGCAGATGTAGCTCAAGTGGTTGAGCGCCTGCTTCCCATGTACAAGGTCCTGAGTTTGATCCCCTGTACCTCCTAAAAAACAAATGAAAAAACCAACTCTAATTGGGAAGAAGATGTAGCCCAGTGGTTGAGCGCCTGCTTCCCATGTATAAGGCCCTGGGTTCAATTCCTGGTCCCTCCTAAAAAAGAGAGAGAGAATGGAAGAGAAGCATTAGAGACAGAGCTCTTTTACAGCTCTTTTGAGAAGCTTTGTTACAAAGAGAAGCAAAGAAATGGATGGTAGCTGTGCCTCCCAAGCCAACTGGGGTTACTCACAGGCTAGCTTAGGCAAAAGAAAGCATGCCTCGTAAACATCTGTTTCCATGCATTGGTAAATTACATGGAGAAACAGGCAGAGTGGTTAAGAGTCCAGGATCTAGAGCCAGACCATCTGGGTTTGAATTCCAACCCAGCCACTTAAAACCTGTTTTCTTAGACAAGCAAGCTAATTTCTTTCTATTTTATCTATAAAACACAATCTTAATAATTTTTATACCTACACCATTGGCTGTGGTGAAGAGGAAATGAGCTAAAGGATATAATGCACTTAGAACAGTAACTGGCACTGTATAAATGTTAGTTAATATTTTTTTAATGCTGCTTTTCCTTTAGTTTCCTTAAAACTTGTCTTATTTGAAGTAAAGCAAAGGATGGTATGTTCATTTTTAGATTAGAATATCTACAGTAGGGGACTTAGGGAGTGGCCTAAGAAATTAAGTCAAGTGTGGTAGCAATTGAGAATTTGGAAGTTTAGGTCATGGTAAGACAGAGTGGGACACCCTCAGGCACAGGAAAAATAGGGCCTTGTGGACTTAAGGCCACATTTTCCAGCCTCCCTTGCAGCTAGGTGTGACCATAGGATCAAGTTCTGGCCAAAGGATGTGAGGCAGATACTATGTGTGAAACTTCTGGGGCATGTTCTTAAATTGAATTTCAGCACGCAAGTCCTCCCGTTTCCTTGTATCCTGCTGGCTGGAATATGGGCACAGCTGTGAGTCACCTAGGACCATCCAAAGACCTAGGGATGAGAGAGCAACAAGGTAAAGAAGGCTGACCCTTGACCACTTAGCAGTGAACCGCCCCATAAACCCTCACTTTTACATGAGGGAGAGAGAAATTTGTATTTTGTTTAAGCCTCTTATTTTGAGACTCAGTTTTATGCAACCAAACCTATATCCAAATGAATACAGATTTTCACAAAAAATATGCTCTCGGGACCACTGCTTTGAATGCCATGTAACCAATTGGAATAGAGATATGATAACATCAGGTGCTAAACTGACATACCTAAGAAGGTGCAGCTACAGAGGGGAGAGATCCAAGCTTTCTGCAGGCTAAAGAAGATGGACTTGGCAAGGAGCCCTCTAGCGCTGAGTGCCTTTGGCCTGCAAGTCCTGTTCAGTTCATTCTGGGTCTAATCCTTCTCCCTTTACTCTCTTCATTGTTCCACACTTGTCCTAGCTCGCTTGCCCCTCCCCACCTCCTAAAAGCCCGAAATGCAATCTCATTCCTCAGCTCTTCCACTTGACCCAATTATCTTAAGTCTCAAATCAGAGGAGACTCAACTCTGGCCTCCCAAAGAATTCTCTCTACTTCTTGTGTTCTCGCACTGTCTTGGATTGGATTCCCCGGATGTGTGGTTCCCAGATGGACCCTAAAACTACTTCCTGAACCAACAGGCAGCTCACCCAATGTAAGCTCACCCTTTCTCCCTCTCCCCACAAACATTTATTAAGCTCTAATTTACTCTCTGCCAGGGATCCTGGTAGTGCCAGCCTAGACAGTGAACATGAGAGGATAGTAAGACACTACTACAAAACACTGCAGCCACAAGGCACGGGTGCTTGGAGGCTCCTCTACTGTCTGTAGGATCTAAGAAAGTGTATACAATGCAGGTAAGGGAGAGGGAGAATATGAAAGAAACTTTTCTTCACAGGATAAGAGCAGAATTTCAACACAATAGAAAGAATTGAAGTCTGATTTTAAATAGGTAGCTGGGGAAACAGATGTGGCTCAAGCGATTGAACTCCCACCTACCACATGGGAGGTCCCAGGTTCAGTTCCCAGAGCCTCCTAAAGTAGAAGATGAGCCAGATAGCAAGCTGATGTGACAGGCAGGTACAGCAAGCTGACACAACAAGGTGACGCAACAAGAGACATTAGGAAAACATAATGAAAGACATAACAAAGCAGGAAGCGGAGGTGGCTCAAGTGATTAGGTGCCCCCCTCCCACATCAGAGGTTCCAGGTTCAGTTCCCAGTGCCTCCTAAAAAAAAAAAAGAAGAAGAAGACCAGCACACAACAAATGCAAACAACAAGGGGGTGGGGAGAAATAAATAAAATAAATCTTAAAAAAAATAAATAGGTGGCTGGTAGGACTTAGAACGTTTCTAGAAATCCATTTGTACCCTAGCATACACTCTGTTACCTTGAACATTAATTTATTTCCCTTTTTTTTTAAGCAGCATTGCAGATCTCAGCTCAAGTTAATAATATATTGATTGAGGCAGATCTGGCTGAAGTGGATGAGCACCTGCTTCCCACATGGGAGGTCCAAGGTTCAACCCCCAGCCCCTGGTACCTAAAATAATAATAATAATAATTATTATTATTATTATATATTGATTGTCCAAAGGGAAGCCAAAGTGATCTGATAAAGTATTTTGTCAAACAATACAAAACCACATTTCGCAAGTTGTAGATCCCAAAGAGTCCTGCTTGCTTTGGATTACTGAAACACTGAACTTTCTCCTTGGCTGTGTTCTATCAAGTTTTGCATGGAGCCCAGTGTTTCCTGGCCCTTCTCTTTATTGTCACATCAATGGAAGATTCTTAACATTGATTAGATAAGTGAGGTTATAAGGTAAAGGCATTTCATATAATCTAGCGCCTTCATACAGATGTTGATTTGGATGGCACACTCATCCTTTGCTCTGTTACCCTTGGCAAGTTGCTTAACCTTTCTGAGCCTTGGATATGTGAAAGAGGTTTAAAAATATCTAGGATGGTTGTATGGGTTAAATCAGAGACACATCACATTTCTGTGGATGACAAGGCTCTATTTCATGCCAGTTCTCCATGGAAAAGTTCTTGTCCACATTTCCCCAAATCTCTCAAATGGGGCCATATTGATAATCTGATAAATCAATTGTCATTCACAGAAAATCAGTAATTTGCTTTCTTTGAGGATATTCGTACTTTAGGATGGCTGAGTCACTAATCAGTAGAGTGAAGTTTCACATATGGTCAATAGGATGGAAGAGAGAAATTTGGGGCTCAGGCAGTTCCAGAACCCTTGACTCATACCTGCTTATTTCACCATAAGGCAGGATCTATTCATTGTAAAATGGTACAGTGGGCTTTTTTTATGATATGCATATTCTAAAACCAAAAGAATGGGGAAGCTATCTTGGAGGCTACTCTGTCCTGTCAGGATTTAACAACAGTTAAAACTTAAAACATTCTCTCGATTCAAAAAAAAATGAACGGAAGGCCCAACCAAAAAATTAAACGGTAAAAAAAAAAAAAATCCCTTCCTATACAGACTGTAGGAACTCCAGGAGTTAGTGTGTGGAATCGACATACGCAAACATTTACCTGTGTTCCTGAGAAACGTCAAAGCGGCACGATGCAATTGCGGACATGGGATTCCAGAATACAAGTCCTGTCAGCGGCAGGTGGAGAAGGTATGAGAGAGAATCAAAGCCACTCATCTTGAGGAGGACCCCACATCCCCTCTGGGTAGCTCAACTATCATTATTGGCTAATTGCACTTAGGTCTCCCAAATTCCAGTTGAGGAAGGGGGCAACTGGGTTTAAACCCTGTGCAGGTCAATGGCTGAGGAAGGCCTCCTTGCTGTACTCTTCGTCCAGGGAAGAGATGTTCTTTGATTATAGAAATGGAAGAGGGAGATGATACAAGAATTCAGAAGTGTAATACCAGCATGTGGAAGGCAGGATCCCTTCTTTGCTGTCTCCATGGTGACCTGGACTGCTGCTCAAGTTCCTGGTTTTTTTTTCAGGTCTTCTCTTTCTGGCTGAAGGAATTCCTAGACATCACAGGCTTTCTTGACTGTTTATATTGTATTACTGATATAATATCACCTCGAAACAATTGACCCTCTTAGTTCTCTCACCCTTCTAATCCCATTACTTGCTGTAGGGGGATATTGGAAGGAGAAGAAATCCAAACTATTTTTTTCCTTATTAGAGAAGTTGTGTGTTTACAGAATGATCATGCACAAAATACAGGCTCCCCATACAACACCCCACCTACAACACCTTGTATTGAGGAAGGGGGTAACTGGGTTTAGAACTTGTCCTCACACTGTCCTGGATTAGATTCCCCTGATGTGTAGAACATTTGTTACAACTGTTTGATTGCATATTTAAAAAAATTGTACTATTTGTTACAATTGATTTGTTACAATTGATGGAACATTTGTTACAATTGATGATAGCACATTTTAAAGATTGTACTTTAGAGTCCATAGTTTAATTTAGGGTTCCCTGTATAGTGTAGTTCAGTGGATTTTTTCCTAAATTTTTATTCTATTAACCATACGCACAATCTAACATTTCCCCTTTTAATCACATTCATATATATATTTCAGTGCTGTTAATTGCATTCACAATGTGTGCTACCATCACCACCATCCATTACCAAAGCATTTCCATCAACTGAAAAATAAACCCTGTTCATCTTAAGCCTTGACTGTGCATTCCCTGTCCCACCCCATCCCCTGGTAATGTATATTCTAGTATCTGACTATATGAGTTTGCTTATTCTAATTATTTTAAACCAGTGTGCTCATACAATATTTGTCATTTTGTGTCTGGCTTATTTCATTCAACAGAATGTCTTCGAGGTTCATCTGTGTTGTTACACATATCAGGACTTCATTCCTTTTTTATGGCCTAATATTCCATTGTATGTATATACCACATTTCATTTATCTATTCATTAGTTGATGGACACTTGGTTTGCTTCCATTTTTTTTTTTCATTTTAAAAACAATTTAATGAAGTCTATCATTCATACATGAACATATGCTTCCACTTTCGACAATTGTGAACGATGCCGCTATGAACATCAGCGTGCAAAAATCTGTCCGAGGCCCTGCTTTCGATTTCATATGATAGTTCTATACCTAGCTTTCTAAAGAACCACCAAACATCTAGCACAGTGGCTGCACTATTTTACATTGCCTCCAACAATGAATGAGTGTTCCTATTTCTTCACATCCTCTCCAACACTTGTTATTTTCTGTTTTTAAAATAGCAGCTATTCTAATGGGTGTGAAATGATATCTCATTGTGGTTTTCATTTGCGTTTCCCTAATAGCTACTGATGTTGAGCATCTTTTCATGTGCTTTCTAGCCATTTGTATATCTTCTTTGGAGATATGTATATTCAAGTCTTTTGTCCATTTTTTAATTGTGTTGTTTATCTTTTTGTTGTTAAGTTGAAGGATTTCTCTATATATTCTGGATATTACACCTTTATTTTCTCCCATTGTGTAGGTTGATGTATTACTTTCATAATAAAGTTCTTTGACGGGACCAAAGTTTTTAACTTTGATGAAGTCTCATTTATCAATAATTTCTTTTCTTGTTCGTTCTTTGGGTATAAACTCTGAGAAACCATTGCCTGACAAAAGGTCCTGAAGATGCTTCCCTACATTTTCTTCTAGGAGTTTGATAGTTTTGCCTCTTATATTTTAGTCTTTGATACATTTTTACTTGATTTTTGTACAATGTGTGAGGTAGGGGCCCTCCTTGTTAATTTTTTTGTTTTGTTTTGCAAATGGAGATCCAGTTTTCCCAGAACTGTTTGTTGAAGAGACTATTCTTTCCCAGTTGAGTGGTTTTTGGCCCCTTGTCAAAAATCAGTTGGCCATAAATGTGAGGGTTGATTTCTGAGCTCTCAATTCTATTCCATTGATCTATATGTTTGTCCTTGTGCCAGTACCATGCTGTTTTGACAACTGTGGATTTGTAATAAGTTTTAAGATCAACAAACTATTTTGCTTTCAGAAAAGAAAGTAAATATAGAAAAAAAATTAAGCAACCAACTCAGGAAAAATTTGACCTTGTTCAACATCTCCTTTCTGGTCCATTCTACTTGTTTTTTGTTTTTTGTTTTTCATGGGAGTTTATACATTAGTGGCATGGAGTAGACAAGCTCCATGAAGATTAATTACAGGCTGATTGTTGTACAATTTTTGCAGAGCCAGAAAGAAACACAAATAGAGGGAGTTAGAAGGAAGGGTGGGTGAATAGCTGGATGGAAGTGACAGGTAGTGGATGTCCATGAATGTGGGGAGCCAGGTTGAAAATGGGAGTTGGGCTGCTCCCTAACAGAGTCCGCTGAGTTCCAGCTGGAACATTTTAGGGCGTGAAGTAAGAAGACAAACCACTGTAATGGCTTCCTTTCTGGCAACTGTTTCCTTGAGTACCAACTTCTTTCAGACTTATTTCATATTTGTAAAAACTCCAGGAATAGTGCACACTATTTTCTGCCCATCCTGAAGGGAGCAAAATCAGTGTTAGCAGTTCTGTGCTGAAGACAAGTTCAGACCTTTAAGAACAGGAATTCTTAACAAGGGGTCCATGAACTTGAATTGAAATTCAAAAGAGCGTTATTCTAGTGGGGACATGTAGGTGCGGGTGTGATATATTTATTAAATAATACACAGTATAGTGTGGGCTTAGTAAGGGGTCCGTGGTTTTCACCTGACTGGCAAAGGGGTCCATAGAACAAAAAAGGTTAAGAGCCCCTGTTTTAGAAGCACTTGGAGTCAAAGATTTACTCTTCTGGTAGGAAAAAACCTTAAGAGACCATCAAACAGCTCTCTGACTTCAGGAAAGGAAGGAATTAAATGATTAACACAATTCCTATTTGACAGAATTTTTTTGTTTAATTTTTCCCTAAGTCCTGCAGTTAGTAAGGGATGGGGGTCTTGGTGAAATGGAAATCCAAGTCTCCCCTCTGTAACAATGCTCTGTCCTACACCCTGCTGTGAATTATAAGGAATAAATTACTTCTGGTTGGAGGAGGTGGCAGTGAACAAACAGGTGGTTACTTACAGGGCTGCCAAAATTGGCAAAGAGATGTTGTGAGTGGTTCTTAAATCCCAGGAGTATCCTAGAATCACCTGGAGAGCCACGATGGGCTCCATGGCAGACCAATTAAATCAGACTATCTAGGGTTGGAGCCTGGGCATCAGTATTTTTGGAAAAGCAACCCCAGGTGATTCCAAGATGCTGCCAGGGTTGAGAGCCACAGTTCTAGAACCCAGATTCTTAATGGGAGGGAGGACAAGCACTTAGCCCAGAGCCACGGTTCTCAAATGCAAGCAGGCAGGAAGGCAGATGTGGCTCAACCAGTTGGATGCCCGCCTACCACATGGGAGGTCCCAGTTTCGGTCCCGGTGCCTCCTAAAAAGTAGATGAGCAGCTGCCACCCCCGCCGCAATGAGCAGATGCCACAAGCCAGCAGATGCCACAGCCTGGAAGAGTGGATATGGCTCAGGTCGTTGGGCTCTCGCCTCTCATATGGGAGGTCCCAGATTTGGTTCCCGGTGCCTCCTGGAGAAGGCAAGCAAAACAATGAGCAGACAGACGAGAGAACCATCTAGGGAAGGGGAGGGATAAATAAATAAATAAGTCTTAAAAAAAAAAAATGCAAGCATGCATCAGACTCACCTGGAGGGCTTGCTGGGTCCAATCCCCAGTTTCCTTTATATTTATTATTACTATTTTTTTAAAGAGGTACCAGGGATTGAACCCAGGACTTCGTACATGCAAAGCAGGTACTTAACCACTCAGCTACAACCACTCCATCCAGAGCTTCCGATTCAGTAGGTCTGGGGTGGACCTGAGGATTTGCTCTCCTGAGAAGCTCCCAGGGTGCCGCTGCTGCTGCTGATCCTGGGACCACTCTCTGAGCACCGCTGCCCTAGAGGTAACTTTTTCAAACTGTTTTACCAGCTCCCCACCTAAGAGTCTGTTGCATCCCCTAAGGTGCACTGGGGTGTGCAGGTGGGGAAGAGGGTGGTTCTGATTACAAATACAAACAAAAAAGATCACAGGGCACACGACCCCAATTGTGCATTGTGTGCCAGCTCAGCACAAACGTGGAGCAGGAAAAAGGTGCCAACTCTTGACCCAGAACAAAGAAACCAGAGTCGAAAGTCGATTACATTGGTTTCCTCAGCTGAAAGTAAAGTCTCCTGAAACTCACACTAGAATTCGTTAATTTTCTGAAAACAGCTCTAAAAAGTCTTCAAATGGTCTGTTATCAGCAGCCATGGCGAGCGAGAAAATGGGAGCAGGACCTTCATCTCAATAAAACCAGCTTGCAGAGAGGCTTGGGTCCCGTGTCAGCCCCACAGGACTTGTCCTCGACCCCTCCCGCCACCTTAGAGGGTACCGGGCGGGACTGCAGTCACAGAATGATGCCTGAGAGCAGACTGGCCTCGGAGGACAGGCATCAGTGATATGGAAAACGCTGGGAGTGGCAGCCCCACCCTTCTCCCACGGTAACAGCCAGCTCCCTGCCACTGCCCAGAGTCCACTGAAGGTGAACCAAGCCTGGGCCAGGCAAGGCCAGCTGGCTCAGTGCAAAGAGCAGGCTTCCTACCAAAGGAGGGATGTGTGAGCAGGTGAACACCCAGTAGAGGGGACAGTGGAGTACAGTTCCTGAATGCACGGAGAGTGAGTATTTGTAATGGGGTGCACGGTGAGAAGTTCCAGAAAAGTGGCTGTCATAGCTTGTAGGACGTAGAAAATTGAAGAGAATCTCAGATGGACCTGTAAGTTCACAGCCATGCCCCACCAAATCTGAGAATACATCCAGGAAATGTTGGTGTATGCAGTGACATGCGGAGGGACAAGACATTGGGAAAATTCTAGAATTCCAAGAGTGACCTCACCAGCAGGACCCTACAGGTGAGTCTTGTACTAACCGACAGAGCCAAGCGACTTGAGACAGATGTTAAGTGACTCCTGGACAGGGAGCGAAAGAATGTGGGCACCGCAGTCCCTGGTCCAGGCCACTAACGTCCCCTGTCCCTTTCGCAAGTGCCTGACTCAGTGGCCCTAGGCTGCCCGGAGCCAAGCACTTCCCCTGGCCCCTTCTCTGTAGCGCAGATGGATGGAAGCACTGGGAGAGTCTACCTCAGGGTTTAACGGTTTACAGTTATGTGCTCTAGACAAGCTTTGTTCCCTCAGATCCGAGCTGCTGCAGAGTTAGGGGTCGGGGGGAGTTACATTAAACTGTACAGATGCACCGCATGGTTCCGAATTTCAGGGCCTTTAGCTTATCTGAACATATCACTTGTGAAAAGGCTCTTTCCAAGCCCTTTCGCCCAGTCAAGGATGCAGAAATGCCAGTTAAAGGAAGGACAGGCAGAGAGCCGGCTGACTCCTCACAGGTTTAGGAAAGAGCCCTTTTGTGTCGCTAACACCCATAAAGATGTTTGTTTTTATAAAGAAATATAAATTGTCTCTTTGCTCTTAGGCGCTCCAGAATGGGAGGACTGGGAATGGTGGCAGAGAGGCAAAGTGAGACTTGGAAAAGAACAAAGGCAATGAGTCAGCAGCCGTGACCTTAGAGCAGCCATGACCTTAGACTTGAGGCTGGCGGACCTGACCGGTTCTGGGAAAGCGGGCAGGAGGGAGTGCTACAGCCCAATCACCTGCAGCACTTTTAAAAATGTTAATTAGAACTATTAGTGCAGATTACTTTTTTTTTTTTTTAATATTTTATTTATTTATTCATTTATCCCCCCTTGCTGCTTGTGCTCGCTGGGTCAGCTAACCACGCCGTGCGGGCGGGCTTGCCTTCACCAGGAGGCCCCAGGAACCGAACCCGGGGCCTCCCATATGGTAAACGGGAGCCCTACTGATTGAGCCACAGCCACTTCCCTGCAGATTACTTTTGATACCACTATGAAAAAGAATGAGGTCGATGCTCTGTGCCGATGTGGAATGATGTTAAAAATACATTATTAAGAGAAAACGAGCAAGCCACAGGGCAGTGGCTGTAGAATACATGAAGGTGCATTCATATGCTCAGACAACTTCAGAAAGAGGATGTAAATCATTGATGGGGTTACCTCTGGTGTGGGAACGAGGATCTGGGCTGCAAGGGGTTTTAACTTTCATCATGTACTTTTTGTGTGGTTTGGATTTTTTCCTAGATGCCAGTGATATTTGCATTTTTAAAAAATTCCAGGCACCTATTCTGCCCCAAAATTGATTCAGGAGGTGTGGTGCAGTACCCAAGAATCAGCTTCTATTGAAATGCCCCTTTTGTTTCTAATGTACATCCATGTTTGGGGACACTGCTTTGAAGCAAGATCTTCCTATAGACAAGGTTTTGGATAGCTAGAAGGGGCCTCTGGATTTTGGAGTATCTATTTTAAACTACTTGTGATATTATTCAAACCATATTCGATAAGCATGAGGAAACTTGTATGGTTGGGAATAAAGTTCAAGCTAAGGCTATTTCTGATACATTCAGTTTCTTAACTTTTTGTGTGCCATATATTCCTTTGACAGTCTGGTGAAGACTATGGGCCCTTTCTCAGAATAATGTTTATTTTTCACTGGAATAATATTTGTAAATACATAAAATAATATGTATATGATTACAAGGTAGTACATGACATTGATATATAGTTAAACAACTACTTTTAAAATTTCAATAGTGATATATGGACTTTTTATTGAAGCATTAAATAACAAGATCTAATTGTGGGCCTAATGACTTGTGTAATTTCAAAATAGTGATGAGGGTAAATGATATTTCAAGATATCTGCAGAAACTATAATGTGGTATGAAGATATATGTGATTTCCATTGGGGATCATGTCACAGGTACGGCTAACACAACTGCAGTTTGTCACAATCGAAGGAAATGCTAAGTTTCTGTTAGAGTTAGTGAAAGTCAAGGGCCGAGGGTTTTTCCCAGCCAAGTTCAGCGGCCCCGGGTTCAGAATCTCTTGCCTAGCTGGAGGATGAAGGGAAGAGCCCAGTGGACTGGGAGAGGCTGGGAATGAGGAATAAGAGCAGACTGGGGAGCAATGAGACCCAGCACTCCAAAGGAAAGCTGCCTCTGGCTTTGTTTCCCCATGTGAGGAAGAGGATGCAGAAATGGCCTATTTTAGATAATCAGGAAAATAGGTGAGGAGGTTCTCAAGTAAGAGGCCAGTATGAGCAAGTACGGGAGATGCTGGACGCCCCCAGCCACCTAACAAGAGAGAAGATAATCTGAGGCAGATCTGAGGACTGAGCCTGAGAGAGAGAAACCAGTGGCTCTGTGGCCAGGGGCTGCTGAGCACTCACTCCTGCTGGGCTGGGTCTGCTCCACCTTGGCATTTTCTGCAGAAATGCTCTGGTGCAAGAGACGAAAGCAGATCATAAAGGTGGCCTGGTGGGCAGGTTCTCTGAAAGCCGAGGAGGGGTGAAAGGCTAAATGGGGCACTCCTGGGTGGAAGTGTGTCCAGGGAGCCCAGGCAGAAATGGCAGCTGCTGAATCCTCCAAGACTTCGGTGAATAGGATTTGGGGAGTTGCAAATAGGAGAAGCATGGAGAAAGGAGGATGGGGTCCAAGGTACATTTGGGATCTTAGGGATGTGCCCATCGAACACCGTGGATGGCATGGAAAACATTCCCAGCAAATACCAACCTTTTGAAAGCTTTCAACAGCTCTAGAAGTGAATCAACCAGATTTTTTCAAGTTCTCCTAAGACCTCCCCTCTCATCTGCCATCCTCCTCCTCACACAAGCTGTTCTCAAAGCAGAGATTAAGGTCTGTCAGGCACAAAGGAAGCATATTTCGGATATCTCAGGCAACACTGGCCTATCTTCATAACCTTTCCTGTCATAGCTCTCTGGCCTCTCATCTGTTTTTTCCCCTTTATCTATTTTAACCCTTAGCATGAACTATCACTTTGGCTACTGCCCTCTTCTCCCCTGACAGTGTCCCGTTACTGCTAGCTCCTTCCTCTTTTTCCCTCCCCATGCCTTCCCTCCTTCCTGCTTCTACCGTGATACATACAGTTTTAGTCCTTCCCAGCTTCTGCCCTTCGTAGGCCAGCTCTCTCTTCTGCTGCATGGCAGGAACCTGAAGGTCAAACCCAGATCCCTGAGCCCAGCACACTCACGAGTGCCAGGCTGCTCTGGACTCATCTGTTACCACCACCTCCCAGAGAAGCAGCCTCTGAAGGCCTGGAGAGATGATGGGGCTCTAGCCTTGCTAGCGTGCCTGCTGGATCTTTGCCTTTGAGGAGTCTGGAGTGAGTCGGCCATCCCAAGGGAGCCACAAGCAGCCCTTGCCAGGGCTACCTAAAAGGGAGTTGGTGACTTGGGGGAGTTCAAGACTGACCGCCAGGAGCCAGGGACTGCCCCAGAGCCTAGTGGGCCTCACAGGCATGATCAGCTCATCAGCTGCAAACAGTCAATGCCCTCTTAGGGTCCCTCCTTCCCAAGGAGACCTTATTCTAAAGGTACTGATGGCCAACGATGAATGAGTCACAGAAAATGGGACATACATATGTACATCCCAGATTGCAATTCTGGTACTGAGCCCCATCAACAAATAAGCCACTGACCAAGAAATGAATTAATCTATCATTTCCCAAAAAAAGACACCTAAAAGACAGTCTTTCATTTTTGTTCATGGCTGAAGGGAGAGAATTCAGTTTGATCGTAGCTGATCAGAGCCTGTGTAAAATTAAGAAAGTTGTCTACGTAATTAGGATGATGTTTCAGAGGAGGTCCAGCCACCTGCTTAGCTATGGAGGAGCTCATCTTGCAGAGCTGTGCTTGGGCCGCTGCAATTCTATAGAAGCTGCTCTCGCTCAATCATCTCCCAGAGATAGGATTCAAGAGGAGGCCTGGACTTGTATGAGCAAGGTAAAGAATTTCGGAGGGTTTCAGTTGGCATCAGCTTTCTATAGAGTTTTGACTCAGGTAGGCTGTAACACCATCTGTCTGACCCTGACTTGGCCTAAGAAGCGACATCGTTGAGCTCTATTGCTGAGACTTCTGGGACAGCCTTCCAGCACCGGGCACTGCTGCTGCCAAATGGGTGGAAGAGCTGGGAGCAAAGCCGAGGATTATCCAGGCAGAGGGATCTTCTCTACTCAGGCAAGAATAGGTAAGAGTGGGTCAGGAAAATGGGAGCCTACCACTTAGAAGGAGGTGAAGTGATCTTTTCTCACTTTTACACAAAATTCTATATACTTTGTATATATGTAATTCAGTCTTATAATTTTCCCCGAGATGGCTCCCTTGTCTGTTTGCTCGTTGTTTGCGCTCATTGTTTGCCCTCTTTTTTTTTTTTTTTCTCATTGTCTGCTTGGTTGTTTTCTTTAGGAGGCACTGGGATCCGAACCTGGGACCTCCCATGTGGGAGGTGGGCACTCAACTGCTTGAGCCACATCCACTCCCCCAGTTTCATAATTTTGTTATTTTACCTTTCAGATTATTTTATCTGGACCTATCACAAGTGCTAAATACTTCTCAGCATAAAAGAAGCAGGAGGTGAAATTGGAAGATAATTTCTGCGTATCTGAGTATGTGTTGGGGGGTGGGGTACAGTGAAACAAGGTGAAGGCAGCACAAGCGGATTTCTCTTCATTTGACCAGTAAATGATATCCTGACATACAAGCAATACAATTGCATCTGTTATTTTTAATCAATTCAGAGACTATGAAAACAATGTTGATCACATCTCCTGTGATTGGTTTTCCCTGGGTTTACAAAGAAAGAAATGGGCCTAAATTGTGAGAAACCAACATCACAAGGAGAATCCAAAATCGGTGAAGAAACACACGGCATCTGGACTGAAAATTGACATAAATATTTAGGGAAGTTGAGCCCCCTACTGAGTACTGGTTTCTCAGCTTGCTTTGCTAGAAAAGCACTTAAAGGGTTAAATCCCATCACAGCAGTTCTTTTCATTTGGACAGACAGCACTTTTAGTTGTACAAAGCACTTTCCCTTGCTGAGAGCATTTAGAAATGCTCTCAGACTCACAAGAGCTGAGTCTGAGAATGTTAAGGTGTGAGAATGTGTGTGCAGTACTAACCCATGCGGTTGCTGGGAGTTGCTGCCCTTTTATTTGTTAATGGACAGGTTGCATTCTGCAATGCATTAATATCAGGACCTGCTCACAAAGGAGTGAATACTGAGATTTCAGCTTTTGTATTTTTATTTCTAAGTTTTAAACTGCTTTTGTTGTTGTTGTTTTTTCAGGTACTGGAGCTGGGGACTGAACCCCAGACCTTGTGTATGGGAAGCTGGTGCTTAACTACTAAGCTACATTAGCAATCCTGAGTTGGTTTTTTCATTTGCTTGCTTGTTGTTTGTTTTTGTTTTTTTTTTAGGAGGCACCGGGAACTGAACCCAGGACTTCCCACGTGGGAAGCAGGTGCTCAACCACCTGAGCCACATCCACTCCCTAAACTCTTTTTAAGTGAGGGGAAAGCATGGACCAGAAGAAATATTGTTGTTTGTTCCCTAAGACTCAGCAGAAGGTGGAAAGGAAAGGCCAAGCCCTCCATAAGAGACCTATTTCGTGCAAATCTGAAATTTGTCCAAGACAGTTGTCCTTAAACCCTGTTAAGGAAGAAGTAAGCAAAGATACTTTTTTAAATAGTCAAGTGAACTATCAGTCTTTCAGGGCTTGGTTTAGTTATTAGGTTAAGACATGAAAATAATAGAGAATTCCAATATTTGCTCCCCCATCCTAAAATCTGTGGTGTCATCTTTGCTGTCTAGACTAGCCTTTGACACACACACACACACACACACACACACTCTCTTTCTCTCTCTCATGTGGACTTAGGTAGGTGACCTCCCCTCCATTTCTGTGTCTCCAAAATGTGAATTTGAACCAGATTGCTCTAAAGTGCCTCCAGTTCTAGGATTCAGTGAATCTATAATCAAAAGCTGAAGGTCAGTTGATTCCCACTGTTCAGCTTCAAGGATGTGAGACACAACGCCCCCCAGCCCCCATGCACACCCCTGCCCCCATGCAGCGCCATCTCCCCACACCTGCTCTTGCTCCAGATCCCACCAGCTGGCCAGGTACCTAAACCAGGAGCCAGAGCACCTGGATCGAGCAAACAGGAAAACAGGAAAACAGGTTCTTTGAAACCTTTATTTGCCACCTTCATTCCTTTATCCCACCAATGGGAATTGTGGAGAACAGCAGGAAACCACGTTTGGGAAGCGGTGCACACCAGCCGGCTGGGCGACCTTAGCCACTTCCTCTGAGTGTCACAGAGGTCACCATGAGCACCATCTTCCTGGAGCCTGGACTGGCAGATACCGTGCCAGGGGCTGGGTATGCAAGTCCTCTTCTCACAGTAGTTTGGCCTTTAAAACACTAAGAGCAGTTGCATTCATTGTCCTTTTTTTTTTTTTTTTTTTTGCTTTAATAATAAAAAAAGAAAACCCAAACCGTCGATAATTTATAAGCTATTTTTTTGCTATCTACATTATATATAAAATATAGATTCTGTTTATAACACACATCTTTTTCCTTTGATAAATAACTCTTTAAAATATCTAGTATACATGCCTTGACTTTTTATATATAGGTTTGGTTTTATACACACATATATATACTCATGTTTGTAAGACATAATAAATACATACTTGACAATGACAAGCAACCAAACAAATGCAATTTGGGTTATCAAAAAATAAATGAAGTGCTGTAGAAGCACCAGGCAGCAAACAGGAAGTCGTAATTGCAAGAAAGTTCTCCCTTCCCTGGGCAGATGACACTTTGTCATGTTTGGATGCCTGAAAGAGAAGGGGGGGGGGCAAAGGAGCTGGTCAGGTCACTTGCTTGTGTTTTGTTTCTGAACCTGGGATTAGACTGAATTACAAAGAAGTCATCCTGGTCGTAAGGATACACCAAGGCGCTCAATGAACAACTGAGCCCCTGTGCTGGCTGCAGAGGACAGCAGAGATCTTGTTACTCTATTCGCTGCTGGTGTAAACAGAAAAGATAGCAGCAGAGTCGAGAGTATACTGTAGCCTGACTGAGAGGCAAGTACAGCCAGAGGCCCAGCTCCGCAAAGAGGGACCCTGACATGGAGAGGAAAAGGCCAGAAGGCCACCACCTTCCCCTCCTACGTCCTGTGGTCGCTCAGACACGACGCTGGCTTCACCTCCAGACTCCAAGGGGCCCCTCGTGAGAAATCCTGGGAACCCCACTCAGCCTGATGGGAGCAATGCCATCTACCATCTTCTCCACCTACACTGAGCCAGGCTGCTGGTCTCCACTGCGGGCTCCCTCTGTGAGATCACACTGGAGACACGCACAGCTTTTCTTTCATTGTCCTCCTCCCCCTTTCCAAAAATAGGAATTGGAATGTGGGGTTCTGCTGTTTTTTTTCTTCTTTTTTTAAATGAGCCCCCCACCTCCCCAATGTCATGGCCTCTGCCCTCAAAACCCCAGGGCTTTGATAGCCAAAAATTGTAGGGTAGGTGGGACAGGAGTCCTAAGGTAGTCAGAGCCTAGCTGTGTTTAGGAATGGGGGGAATATAAGTAGAACTGGCCTCAGGAAACCCCAAAGATGAAAAAAAATCTAGATTTATGCCTCCCCCAACTTTGCTAAATAAAAGACGAATTAGAGAATTGTTCAGGTTACACTCACAATGGAATTTTTAAAATAGCTATTTCTCTGAGTACATTCAACATATATTTTAATTTCTAAAAAATGGATTTGCCTGCAACAGCTCAGGGAAAAGTCCGATGCAGGTCTGCATTCTCCTGCCAGTGCCTCTACTGGCTATCCATGTAACCTCACACAAGTCAACCCACCTCTCCGAGCCTCCCTTCCCCCAGCAGGGAGCTCTGTAGGTGCAGTGCGAGGCAGGATGGTGGACTCAGAAAACTAGGCTTCTAGTCCTGGCTCCACCACAGAAGAAGCTGTGTGACCTGGGCCATCACGTCACCTCTCTGGGCTCTAAAATGAAGGGATTGGACATACGGGACTCTGAAGTCCCTTCAGATGCAACTGGATTCATTTTCTCCCCAAGATATTAGCCATGATGAATTTTCTCCTATACCAATCAGAATAAAGGGGATCAGATCAGAGACCCAATTTCTGCAGCTAGGAGACAAGATGAAGAAACTAAGAGCACGTAAAGGTAAAAATGCAAAGCACAGCCGAAATCTGAGTCACAAACAAATGAACTTTAAAAGCTCCCCTCCCCGAGAGAAGGCATTTTCCTACATTATACTCAGGCCACGCAGAAGCAAAGGCCACTGGCGAGAGTCGGCCAGCAACGTTTGGAAAATCCCCAACTCTGCGGTTTGCTGCAGCAGCTAAGATCAAAGGCACCCGAAGGAGTAGGTGTTAAAAGAGGCCGTGATATTTCCATTGTGGACGGGGAAGAAAAACGGACCGCTTCTGTCTGCAGCTCTATAACTAACCTCCTGGCAGGACCTCACGTGGGGCACCCTGCTCGACTGGGGTGTGTGTGCAGCAGTTGACTGGGTAGCGGATCACACTCAACTCTGACCTCCGTTGCTCCACCGGCCTGAGAGTAGGCCCCTACAGAGTCCGAAAGTTGTGCTTTCCTGCTGGGAAGACTAGCAGGGCACTCATCTTCTTGGGAGGCAGTGTGGTTTGGAGAAGAAAGATTCGGATTCAGGTGACCCCACTTTTACCTACTAGTTGTATGACTTTGGGCAAGTCACTTTTACTCTCAGAGCTTCAGTTTTCTCATCTGTACAAGGGGAATAACAGTATCCAAATACCATGGCGTTCCAAGGACTACATGAATACCTAAAACACCCTGCACACAGTGGATCACCAATAAACCGTAGTTCTCTTCCACGTTGGCAGCACGGAAGGTGCTTGGGATTGCTCTCCGCAGACGGAAGAAGATGGAGAAAGGGTCAGGGAGAAATTAATCTCGAGTTGGAACTAGCCAAAACTGCCCCTAGAGAGTCCAGATACACCTGGCACACAGGTATTTGCTGCCAGGTAGGCCAAGGGGTACCTGTGGTACCCCTCAATGCCTCTCCCATTAAGGAGAGAAGTTGGAGAATCTGACAGAAGGCGTGGGCTCCCTTCTCAAAAGGGGACAACTCCTGACTTTCCACCTAAGCTCAGCGCATTCCCAACCGCTCGTGGATACTGGTTAAGAACACCTGACACACACCTGAAGACACTGGCATTCAGGACGTCTGCAGAGGCAACCAGTGGCATCTAGCAAAAATTTCCAGTACCAGAGGCATCCACACAACGATGAGACTGAAACAGGCAGGGGGGTAGGATCTCAGTGTCAAGACCCTAAGGTTGAGCCTCACTTACATGAGGCCCTTGAAACGCCTTAAACAAAGCAGAAAGGGGCTCGCTTATTGCTGGGACTTGGTACTAGGTCCAAGTAGGCTGACAGTTCCTAGACCCCTAGGGAGACGTCAGCGTCACAATGCTGCTCCCATTCAACAGTCTGTGCAAAAGGAGCACTTGAGCATCTCAGACCCATCTGCTGTAATTTTTATATTTAAAAAAAACCATACAAAACGGCCTAGGTCTTTTATTCCCTCCCCTTCCTGCCTCTCCCTACTACCTGCATTTCCGGTGATAAACTTTGACTACTACCAAAGTCTTTCTTCATGCTCCTTTTTAAAAGTATCTATTCTCTCTCCGCCCCAGCCTCGAATGGGAATTTTTGTTCCATTACACTGAATATTTATCCTAGAGCTCAGAGCACTTTCTTCCATGTAGTGTGGTTAAGGACAGGAACCTATCATTGAAGCCCCAGGAATATCCCTACTTAGATTAGAATCGCCGTAGAAAATGAGGCCCATAGAGTCATTTAGTTTCTTTTCCCTCCATCCTTAATCATAGCCTTCCATGCTAGTTAGAAAAATAAAATTTCTTTCTGCTCAGTTTCCACAAAAAGTACCTATCCAGAGGCAGTTCAGGAGAACAGGGAGCAAAACTGTCTATGACACGGTCCTCCAGTTATTACTGGGGGGGGCTGCCTTTCTACTGAGTCTCAAACGCTGGAACACTGAGCACGAAGACTGTAAGCAGATCGCGGGCCAGAAAGTCCCCCGGGAGTTTCAGCTGGCTGACCCTTCCACGTCTCAGAGGCCCCAGGAAGCAGGGCGATTCTGTTCCAGAAGGCAAACCTTAGCCGTCTGTCCTAGAACTGACCAATGCTTCCCCTGGTGTTTGGAAATGCCCACAGCTGCCCTCGTCAATCCTAGGCAGGAAAATGGAGGATGCAACGAGTTATTCTATTCGTTTTCAGATTTGTGCCTACTCAGAGCGTGGGGTTGGTCTCTTGGCTCCTTAAATTTCCTCCTGGTTCTACCTCCAGTTACCTGAAGTCTTCCGTGAGCTGGTAATGTAGATTTCCAAGTAACAGCCTGAGCAGCAGACCTGACAAATGTCTTACGTGGGGTGAAGGGTTAGAAAAGAGAACAAAAGGATAGTTTGCTCTTTCCCACAGATATTTGCCTTGTTCTTTCAAGGCCAGATCCAAACTTTTAAGAACGATTTTCGTGACATTTGCTGACAGTGCGCATTTAAAACCCTGTGTGTGTTTGTGAGTCTAGTTCCCTTACGGCACTGCCTGCTCAGAGCCTGCAGGTCCTGCTCCCAATAAAAGCTCTGTAAGAGGAGGGTGAAAGGATGCAGAAGATTCTACACCAAGGAGAAGAATGTGCTTTTTCCAACATGATTTTCTTAACCCTAGGCGAAGTGGGCTTTAAAACCCCCACTTTAGAAACACTGAAAACTATGTTCCTCTCTGTTTTCTTTTTTTAAATTATTATTATGTTTATTTTTAATACCTATTTAAAATCTTGCAGGTATCAGAACCTTGAGCACAAAGGCCAAAGCTAAGGAGAGGAGCCTTGGCTTTTTTTTCCCCCAATGGGAAGAAGAGTACATCCGGGTGGAACTAAAGGTTTCCCTTTTAAATCCACAAAGCTAAAAGCTCTTCCCCAGGCCGGCGGGAGAGATGGGTATTTAGAGCCCCAAGCAAGTCCAGCGCTAGCCTTCAGTTTGAGCATTTTCACCGCAGCACTGAGGCTGGCAGCTGCTTGGGGGTCTGTGCAGGGCCAAGGGGGAGCTCTCCGGCCAATCCGCCCTGCCCTGCCCTGGCGCCCTCTTCTCAGCCCTGCTGGAAAGCTGTGAATTGCACGGCCACCGCCACAGTCCAGGATCGAATCCCACTTACACTCAATTCCACACCACTGGAATTGGGAGGGGGCTCCTTGCAGTTTTTAAATTGCTGACAAATTCAAAGGGATATTTTATCCTTGACCTCATCTGTTTCCATGCACGGTGTGCTCTGGCTCTCCTTTTTTGGCTTTAGGGAACCCCTCTCTCGGCTCCTGACCCCCGTCACTACGTCACCCCATCTCAGGCCAGGTGATGGCCAGTACCCAGTGGGGAGACACTCCCTAGTGCTTCCTGCAAGGAAATCAGCATCTGAGAAAGCTTCGCACTTTGTTACCAAGTGCTTTTTCATTCAGACACTTACAGTAGAATAAAAAATGGCTCCCTGGAACTTGACCTTTCCCATCACCCCTCCTCTCCTCAGACAAACGGGCTTGGGTGGACAGGTGAGGCCAGCACCTTATCCTGCCTGTGTTGGGTGTGGGGGAAGCCTGGCACCCACGGAGCTTGCCATCTGATACAATGACCTCTTGCAGGACCATTCGGCTTGCCAAGGAGGCCAAGGTGTGTGAATGGCTGGGCCGCAGGGGGAAGCAACCCCTTCTCCCTTCTCCCAGCAGATGGCAGCGGGGGCAGATAAAATGCGGCCTCCTTGTGCAAATGCCCAGCAGGGATGAGCTCAGGCCCTCCGGATCCTGCCTACCAGCAGTCTTGCCCCGGGTTCCTCCCCTGGGCTGGGGTACTGTTGCCCAGAGGCCATTCACTCACAGTGCCCCTCCTCCTCCCCACAGTCATTCTCACCCACCCCCCATTCCCCCTCTCTGAGCCCCCCGCTAAGTCCCCCTAGGTCCCCAGCCCCGCTAACAGTACAGGGACATCCTGCTGCGCCGCATGGCCTCGCTGATGAGGTAGGCCGGGCTCAGCTCCGGCTCCTCCGTCATGATGGCAATGTTCTGCCACTCGCCCGTCTGGCTGGACCTCTTGATGGTGTCCACCACGCAGAGCGCGTAGAGGCAGTCGTCGAAGGTGGCGGCCATGGTGAGGGGCCGCCCGTCCCACGTGCGCCGGTCGTCCTGGTCCTGGAAGGCCTGGCGCACCGCCTGCATCATCTTGATGGTGCCGCGCAGGTAGGGCGAGGGGATGTCGCTGAAGGCCTTGGCGGGCAGCAGGGAGTTGCTGACGGGCGTGGCGTCCCGCAGCAGCAGCTCCTGCGCGGGGGCGCTGTGGCGCTGCCCGTACAGGTCGGTGCCCGCCGCCAGCAGGCGCCCGGCCGAGCCCACCACCGTCACGTCCTGCTTGAACTCGCCGGGCACGTTGAAGTTGAGGGTGACCGTGCAGCACACCCCGGCCTCCAGCACCATCTGGAAGGTGCAGAAGTCGTCGCTGGTGATCTGGCGGATGCCCTTGATGTGGTCCGTCTGCTTGACGAAGGTCTTGAGCAGCCCGTGCACCTTGACGGCCTTCTGGCCGGTGAGGAAGGTGAGCAGGTCGATGATGTAGGTGCCCACCGAGTGCAGGCCGCCGCCGCCCATCAGGTCGTCGCAGCTCCAGTTGTACTTCTTGCCCAGCAGGCTGCCGCCGTGCACCTGCACCTCGCACACCAGCAGCTCGCCCACGTAGCCCTCCTCGATGAGCTGCTTCATGCGCTCGAAGGCCGGCAGGAAGCGCAGCACGTTGCCCATGATGCTCATGAGCTTGGGGTAGTAGTGGGCGGCCGACATCATGCGGAAGGCGTCCAGCGGCGTGGCGGTGCGGTCGCAGATGACATTCTTGCCGATGCCTGCGGGTGGCGGAGAAACAGGAGATTAGGGGCGGGCACTAGGGGTGCTAGAGGGCGCTAGTGGGGCGCTAGAGGGCGCTAGGGGGCGCTAGGGAGCGCTAGAGGGATGCTAGAGGGCGGTAGGGGGCGCTGTGGAGCCCAGAAGGTGATTCTCAGAGAGGAACCCAATCAGATACATTTACTATAACTTTATTATTATTATTATTATTATTTTTTTTTTTTTTTTTACCAGGAGGTCCCAGGGATCGAACCCGGGTCCCTCCATATGGGAGACAGACGCCCAACCAGTTGAGCCACATCCAACCCCATAACTTTAAATAAAAATATATTCCATATATGTCAATGTTGAGTTCAGTACTGTAGTTGAGTTGCTTCATTTAAATAATGAACGATGGATTTAAATAAAGATTCATTCTAAGTATCTTTTTAAAAACTTTAGAGTATATATTGTAAAAGTTTCATTCTAATTAGACCATACTGTATAAACATTTAAAAATACTTGCCAGTATAAATGTCTCACTATTTAATTATATATATAAATAGATGACATTTCTATGCAAATATGTTTTACCTGTAAAAGATCATCTACTTTTAAATAAAACTTTTTTATTTAATATTTTTAAAATATTTTAAAATAAAACTAGCAAACGTTTCTATTAAATATTTTAAAGAACAAAATACAAAATTCCAAAATGTGTTTTATTTTATATATAAAACAATTTTAACAAATTTTATTATTAAAAATACCATGGATAGAGAGGAGAATAGTGCCTGTATCTGGGCAGAACCAGAATACATGAGCTTAAATCATAACCAGAATTTTTTTTATCCAAACTATTTTTTGTTCTTTATTACATACACATGTGAATCCATAAGCCATACATATATTAGTCTTTGTTAGTGTTTTAGTCAAACCTACAAAAATGGAGCATAGTAAATGCATCACTCTGTCTTGATTTTTTTCACTCAAATGCTTGTGATAATTTCTTGCTAATATATATTTGTTTTGTCAACTTAACTGTTCTACAGTCTTCTGATGTGTACATACCACCCCTTTTATTCACTCATTCCCTTACTGGAATTCCCTTACTACATTCCTTTTCCCACATGCCTTCTTACAAATTATCATGTAATGGCCTCATGATTTACAGTCCCTTGTACACGTGTCAGCTATTCTACAGTATATTCTCAGAAGTGGACTTTCGAGAAATGCTTCCCACCCCTTACATAATAAAGGCATTCTCCTATATTTCCTCTTAATAGTTTTAAACTTTTGTTTTCTGCATTTTAGTCTTTGATCGTGTCGGAATTTATTTTTAAGTATAGTGTTCGGCAGGGATCTAATTATGTTTCCTAATATGGAGGGCCAATTACCCTGAATTCATTTTTTGAATAGGCCATCACTTCCTTCCTGACTTGGGATGCCACTTCTACCATATACCAAGTTCCCACAAATTCAAGGGCCTGTTTCTTGACAACATATTCTATTCCACATAACTATTAATGTAGCGATACCAAATGATTCTAATAAGTATAGCTTTATGTAAGTTATCATATTACCTAAACATGGTAATTTGGTCCCTTCCTTTCTAATTCTTATACTACTTTCATTTCACTGCAGTAGTTAGAACCACCATTCAGGACCATAAGTAGAATTTTTGTAATGACACCTTGTGAAGGTCTAAGCTTTTAGCTGTGTTTTAATTTTTTCCAAAGGATTATATTTTGAGCATTATCTTGCTTGTTTATTTTGCTTTCTGGATTAGGGTGGGCAGTGGTCACAGATGTATTTGTGTAATATGCGTTCCCTCTCTTTATGGGAAAAGCAGACACTCCCTCTCTCTAGGGGTTGAACAATGCCTGGTTCTCTCCGTAGCCCGTCTGCTCAGGGTGGGGTTTGTTGCTTTTGGCCAATGGAACTGGGGCCAAATAAGAATTAGGCCTTTGTGATGACCATAATCGTTTTGTTTAAATCGCAGGTAGACACGAGGTGCCTCTCTGAGCCCATTAGGAGATGATGGTTCTGGGTCTGGAGAGAACAGAGGTTCAAAGGATGGGAGGCTGATAGGGAGTGAGGAAGGGATTTCATTCCATAGAAGCTAAGGAAAAACCCAACTCAGTTGGACCTAGAGGAACTGCCAACTGGAACTTAAAAAAGAAAAAAAAATTTTTTTACAGATTTGTTAGAAGCCAGATAAAAGGATGCTAGATGAAAAGTGAAAAGTTTCAGGGAGCTGCTGGGTGAAGGCACATGCCTGCCTGTGCTGGCTCTCTGCTGGTCCAGAGACCCTGGATCAGAGACCTGGGTACTCCAGCTACAGAAGATGGCGACACCTCAAGGGAAACAGGTGGAAGATGCACGCTCCCATCCCAGTTGTCCAAACTATGGGTAATCGACTTGACAATCTGCATGAACTCTTGGAACACACTGAGCTAAGGTAGGGTTCTGGGGAAGCCCTGGAACTGTTGGCGTCTGTCCAGGGGGAAACACTTGGTTGAGGCTGCACCTGGCTGATGGCTCTCTAATTTTCCTACTGGAGGAGCTAGCCAATAGTTGTGTTCAGCACAGATTGGAAAAAAAATACATAAATACACACTGTGCCTGCCAGTTTCCACACTCACATCTAAGTCCAGCCCTGAGGCCTACAGGAATGGCTCCATCTCCTTGCCTGTTCCTTATTGGCAGCGTTGAGCTGGCTCCCCCGATGGCCATGGAGGAGCAGTAAGAGGCTCTGGTACCTCTTAGCAATCAGGTCAGGACCGAGGTGCTGGCAGAGGATGAGGAACCATTGGTGAGAATCCCCCAAAGTGCTACACACTTGCTTAATGCCTGACGACAGGATCTTGTAGGCATTAGACTCAAATAACATCGCCTCCTGCTGCCAGGAGCAGATTTATATGTAAACGGACTAGGAGGTCACTGCAGGGACAGGTGACAGTTGCTGCCAAAACCTGCCACACACCTGTTGGGTAGAGGCCGTGGCTCCTCCTACACCCTATCCAAGATCACCAAAACCAGAAGCCCTGGCTGGCATCTCCTTAGCACATTCCATCAGTCATATAAATGGTCCTAAAATAAGTTTATCATATTTTTCTATTATAAAAACTATAGAACGAAATGGAAGAACGAGGAACAAAAAGTAGAGAAAAAGAATTCACCCTGCCCCCTCCACACATCCCCAAACAATCACTGAATGGGTAATTCTTTTCAACTCTGCAAATGAAAAGATTCTGATAAAAACTGTTCTCCCTCTCCAGAAAATGTGATATGAACATACACACAAAACTCTACCTGCATCCTGAAAACTTGTGCATAGACCTTGCTGGGTTTCAAGACATCTCTTGCTTTATGCTATTTGTGCACTTTGTGTCTCCCATTCTATACCTATACACTATAGTGTGAGTTCCTCGAGGCTAATGCTGGGTCCTCTAAGTGTCCCCTTTGTCCCACGGCATCTAGCAGCATGTCCTGTGTTCAGCAGGAAACCAGTGAATATTTTTCATTGGCCTCCCCTCTCTGCCAAGTCTGTGCTTTACAAATGGGTCTTGGCGATGTCTTAACAGATCATATCTTCAAAAGTCAAAAGAGACTTCTAGGAATCTACCAAAGAAGTCATCTAAAATGCAAGCAAAACGTCTTGTGCAAAGACTCTTCTCGCTGCATTATTTATTAAAGCAAAAAAGCTGGAGGCAGTGCAAATGTCCAACAATAGAAGAATGGGTACGTAAACTCCAGGACGGCCACACAATGGAATATTGTGCAGCCATTGAAAATGATGCTCATAAAGACTTGGGTATGGCAAGCAAGATGATTAGGATGCAATGTTAAGTGAAAAGGGCTCTATTCAGACGTACTATGATCTCAACTCCCTCTAAAAAAACAAAACAAAACAGAAAACGCCTTGAAGGGAATACTTCAAACTATTTACAGTGGTTAACTGTTTAGCAGGGTTATGACTGCTTTGGTTTTTTTCTAAGTTTCTATTTTTATGATCAGAAACAAACATTAGTATTTTTTTTAAACCCAGGGGAGACATGATGACCTTTGATGGATACTTTTGGTGGTGGCAGAAGGGCCCTCCAAAGTCTAGGGTGGTCCCAGCGCCGTGGACCTCTCCCAGGTCCTGCGCCCAGGAGATCTCCTGCAAGCTCAGCTGATCTTGAACTCTGTGTGCTTCAGAGGCTGAGGCCACATGTCTAGTCTTCTTGCTCAAATACCTGGACCGCTTTATGATTCTGATGGAAGCTATGGACTCTCTCCCCAGAAAAATTCAATACAAACATTGTCACAAAACTACCCACATTGTGAAGCCCAAGCATGTATCCCAAGGTTCTGAGGTACAGGCATCTCCATCATAAATTCTACAAATACTTTTCAAAACTCTTATGATATAGCACTTGCAGTTTTAGAAGGAACCCAAAAATGCAGAGCCCATTCACACGTTTGTAAAGCAAAGTTAGTTTTCTCTCTGCTCTGGATATCATTCCTCCAATTCCACCCCTTGGGGTTGTTTCTGCAAAGTCTCCTCTGGGACCTACAAGAGCCTCAGTTTCTCTTTCCCAGCTTTCCCTTCCCCAAATCCTCCCTACCAAAATGCCAAGAACCTGAAATTCCAGGTTCTTAGCATTTTTCCAAGAATCCAGGGTATAAGCTGAAGGAATAAAGTTCTAATGGTAGAATTCCAGTCAACAGGCATCTTCTGTGTGTGTGTGTGGAGGGAGGGATGGTTGGGCATTAGTGTGGCCCAGGGCCTTTCCCTTGCCCCTGAAATCACATACAGCATAAAGGTGACCTTCATTGTCTGCGTATAGGCTGGCACACCCCACCAACCTGGGAAAGCCACCTAGATATATGCTGGGATTTCTCTTAAGAAAGAGAAAGAGATTGCCTCTGTCTGTCAATATGGGATTTGAGACCTGGCTCTCCAGGGAATAGCACTGGTCTTTGGTGTCTTCTTGACTCTCATCTGTCTTAGCATAGTGCTTTTCTTGCCACCCCCAAAGAAAGTGCAGAAATGGCTCTTTGGAGAAAAGCCCTCTCTCTCCATTTTCTTCTGGAAAGGAAATAGTCAGTTGGGACAAAGTCCCCCTCCCTCTTCCCTAAGCACATGGCTCTGACATTCCTCTGACATGAACATAAGTAGGTTCCACTGGATAGAAAGAACATGAGGGGGCCCGAGAGAGGCAGAGGAGCAGCCACGGCTGATGCCTAACGGGGCACCCTACAAAGGCTCTCCTCAGCCATGACTGCTCTTCACAGCCTAAGGAGACGGTCTGTGCTTTCTCGCTCCTGGATGGACAACTCGACTGGAAGGACAGGAGGGCCGTCTCCACCACCCCGCTGCTTTCAGGGCGCCATACGAAACACGCTCCTTTTAGCTTGCAGGCTCATATCCTCTTGTGGTAAAATGCAATTCCCACCAACTAAGGCAAAAGGCCAGATACGTTGGGACTTCAAAGAAGATAAAGCCACACTGAATTAAGCAAAGGGATTTGAAACATATGGATTCGATTTCACTCCCAATAAACAGAGCGTACAAAGTACAAATGGAGAAAAAGCAATAAGGGCCTGAGAAAAAGCATTTTGTGTCTTGCAAACATCAAATATTTTCTGAGCAGCTAGGGAGTTTCAGCAAAGCCCACTGGTGCTCACGATGATGGTGGAGGAACAGTGGAGCTCTCGGGGATGCTGGGCTCTGCTGGGTGACGGTGACCTTGCTACCCACACCCGAAACTGGGAGCCAGCACAACACACCCCAAACTCAGCTTGTGCCACTGGGGAGGGAATTCTGCACCCAGAAATGTTTGCCTTGGAATCTTACCCATTTGTCAACGAGGTACAGTGCAACTGGGGGCGGGTGAGACAGAACTCATCGGGCCTGGCCTGGGTGTTCTTGGGAGAGTTATCACAAGTCACGCCTGCATGGACCAGTTACCTCTTTGTGTGAGGTCAATGAGCCCAAGCTGAGTCTTGAATGCATTTAATATTTTAAACCAAGCTGGGTCTTGAACTTTGGGCCTAAACCAACTTAATGTCCCAAGACAAGCACCCTTTGTCAGCAAATAGTGAGAGCTGTCAGTCCATAGAGTGGTGGGACTGGTACCTTCCTACCTCTATCACTGTGCCAAAGTTGGGGAAAAATGAGATTGGTGGGAAACTTCTGGAGGGTGAAAGTGCTATCTTCCAGGCAGTGTGGCTGCTCTTTGTCAGAAGCTTTTAAATCAAATAATTCCAGAAGGAGCTCTACTGCTCTCCTAAGATTCCTCACGGGGAAACAGAAAATTGGCTTCCTTCGAGTGTGTTTCCTACAACTGGGCCAAAATACCCATGGCCTCATGAGGAGCTAATGATAGAGGGAAGGAGTTCCCAACCAACAGACCCTAAAGCCCACAGTGGGCAGCTGTTCCCCTCACACCTTCCATGTTCAGGGTCTCCAAGTGGGGAGATGGGTTGTGGCTGAAGACCCTGCCCATACACCTTTACCCACAGGAAAGACCAGGCTTTCTTGGGGACTGATATTCGATCCAAATAATGCCCCTCAGGAGTCTGGGCAAGACGCCTTCCATTGAAACCTCTAGGAAAAGACATTCTCTCTGCTGTCTCATAGAACAGGTGCCCCTCCCCATCCCTAAGCAGGTAGGTTATCCCTGGGTACTGGAGTGTGGCTCCACCCACCTGCCACCCAGAGGCCAGAGCCATTCCTTAATATAATCAGGCTGGAACTTCAAAGCATCCCTCGCTGCCAGCTCATTTCCAATTACATATCCCCTTATCTAATCAATGGTGGGAATCTATCAGGTAGTGCTCCTTTCCCACCGGCTCCTCCTCCAGTATTCCACTTGTGTTGACAGCCCCTTATCTTCTGGAAGCCAAAACGGATGCTGATCCTGAAGCCTGGCTTGCAGCTGTCCCCACAAGAAGTCCCATCAGATACAGCTTCCTGTTTTCAACTCCCATTCACGGAAGCTGAGAGGGCTTTCTCAAGCAAGGGATTCATTGACTTCATTTATACTTCATCCCTTCAGCATTTCTGGGCTAGGCACTGGGGACCAAAGAATGAATAAGACAGACCAAAAGGAGCTCACAGTCTAGTGGAGGAGACCAAAAAGGAAAGGAAAGATGACAGGATACGGATCTAAGAGAGGGATGAACAAAGTACAAGAAGAGCACAAAGGAGGGGCTGCCCAACTATGTAGGCATGGAAAGAAGCTCTGCTGAAGAGGTGATATTTAAGCAGGGCCCTGAAGTATGCATAGGAGTTTGCCTAGTCATCATTCAGAAGATTGAGGTCCATTCAGAATATGATCTCAGCAAGTGTTTAACTTGAGGTCCAAGAAACTGCCCAAACTGGACTGTTGACAAAAGTTACTTGCATATATCCTGATGTACAATTTTATAAGGGAAAGATTCACTAGATTCCTAAGAGTCTCTGATTCAAAAAAGATTGAGCAGAACTGGGCTTTAGAATGAAGGGAATGAAAAGGCAGGTCAAAGGCGAACCTCTGGTTTTAATAGAACTTAATATCTGAACAAACAGGGCAACTTATACCCGCTCCTTCCCTGTACTCTGAAACAAGGGGCATTTACACAGTTTCACTCACCGATTGCCTCACTCCATTTAGTCCAGGTCTGTCTCCTCTTTCATTTTTCCTCTCCAACCTCCTAACACACACGCATGCATGCACATGCGCACACACACACACATTTTCTTTCTGCTTAGAAAGTGCGAGAGAAGTGGCAGAATCAAGACTTGTCCAAATCTGGCCCTTCCTCCATATAAACTGGGAGGAGAACCCCTGTGAACCTCCTTTTGGAGAGATCAAGTCCCCTATCTTCAATCCCCATAAGAGCTCCTGATACAGCTTCCCAACCCAAACCACTAGTCTGATGCACTCATAACTGTAATGGCATAATTTAAAACAGTAAGAGAAGCCTTGCTGAGCACTTACTTTGTGCCAGAGTGCTTTACATGCAGCCCCATCTTCCAGTCCACCGAATCCCTTGAGGCAAGGATAATGCTACGCCCCTTACAGATGTGAAAGCTGAGCCTCTGAGAAGAGTCAGCCTCCTGCCCGAGGTTCCGCGGCTCAGTGGGGAGAAGAATTGGGATTTGGGCCCAGACTGGCTCCAGAGCAAGGCTGATCTTAACTGCTGCAGTCTCGCTACCTTCTGCGCATCCCATGGCTGGGCAGGTTGTTATTTGCACCCATACTGAAATTGTATACAATACCCAGAGAATGGCATTCGCCTCCCTGACACACGTCCCCATTCTTGCCCGTGACCCACATTCGGCTGCTTTCGTCAAGGCTCCTGTATTAGTTTCGTAGAGCTGGCATAACCAGTGACCACGAGCGGGCTTAAAAAGCAGAAGGGTATATTTCATGGTTCTGGAGGCCAGAAGTCCGAGGTCAAGGTGTTGGCAGGGCCATGCTGTCTTCAGGGGCTTTAGAGAAGCACCCTTCCTTCCTTGCCTCTTCCAGCTTCAGCATTTGCGGGCAATCTTGGCATTCCATGGCTCATGGCTGCATAAGTCTAGTCTCTACCGCCATCGTCACCCGGCCTCCTACCCTGCATGTCTCTGCATCTCTTCTCCTCTTCTTCTAAGGACACCAGTAATATTGGATTAAGGCATCAAGAGCCCACCCACTCCAATGCAACCTCAAAACTAATTCCATCTGCAACGATCCTATTTCCAAATAAGGGTCACATTCTGAGGCACTGGGGGGTTAGGACTTCACCATATCCTTCTGGGCAACACAAGTACCTCCCAATGCTGTCAGCTGGCTCTGAAAGAGGGAAATGACTAATGATAGGAAATCAACATGACTGATAATGATGGGACTTGATGTTGAACAGAATTAGCTGTGGAAGTACTCTTCTATTTCCATCCCATCCATAAAGGCTGGCCCCAATCCCACCAGCCCTTTCAAGGACCTTCCTCTACTGCTCAATCTTGTAGTCCGAGCCATCTTTTTGCACAGGAACCCACATCAGTACTTACATTTTCTGATTGTTTCAGGTGCGTTAGAATTTAGTTATTCAACTCATAACCTCTGTCATGGGATAATACTCCTGGACACTGTCCAATTTAGGTTTCCTTATTGGTAAACCCCACACATCTCCATCCCTAGACTTACACATGCAGCTAAGGTTGAGAAAGAGGATATGAAAGTAGGAAATCACTAGCCAGCTTCTTCCAGCCTGGATATTCCTTAGAGAAATGAAAACCACTTCTAGCCTCCTTGGGAGACCAAGAGAGGAGGTTTAAAAATAGCAGATAAGGATGTAGAAGCCAGAGACTTTCCCAGCTAATGACAAGCTTCTCAGAGAAGTAGATCTGAGGCCACCCTTCCTGCCCATATGTGGCACACATACAGCCAAGTGTGAGCAGGCAGGAGGAGACAGTGGCCCATGGGAGGATAGAGGCCTGGGGTCGGGTGCAGTGGCTACAGCAGCAAGGACATGGGAGTAGAGAGGAGTGGCCAGGATTGGACTCCAGCAGCCAAGGGCTGCCATGTTTCTCTGCAACAGCCAGAGGAGACCCACCCTACCTCAGTGGTCACTGTTCTAGGGAGTAGCCTGGAACGGACTCCAGAGCATGCACCGCCATTCTCCAACCTGGACAAGCCAGGATTCAGCTGGACCTAGCCAGATACATAGCCCTCTGCTCTACCACCTGGGGTCATATAAACCAGATTCTCCCCATAGAAGCAGCCACCTTCTGGAGTGGAGGGGGGAGCAAAGGACAGACTTCTGACAGTTTGGGCCATCAGAGTCATCTAAAAGATTCTGGCTTACTTAAAGAGAAAATTTAAGTTATTGGGTTGGATGAGATTACCAGATTAGACTATAATTCTAATCTAACCTAACAGGATAGGGACCTATAATGGTTATCAGATTAGCTGTAGGGAACTAAAGAAACCTATACTTTTTCATCTTTCTAAAGTATAATGTGAATCCCCATCACACATTCAAAAGAGTGGGAGCCTCATTTTATCTCCAAAAGCCCCCACATAGTCCCTGGCAAAACCTCAGTACCTAATTGTTGACTGCAAGTCAACGCTTTCAAGAGATACATTAACCACACTAGATATACAGTTTGAAAGACAATAAACTAGGCAACTTCTCTAAAACACATACAAAAAGTAGGAAATTCTCCATTTAAAAGGGGTTATGCTTTAGTGAAGGAATCTCAAATGAGTAGGCCACAGGTATACTCATCCAGAAGACGTGTTTTTGAAGAAGAAGTAGGGTGTTTCACACAGCCTAGATTTTTTTCTTCCCTTGAAAAACTGAAAGATCCAGAATCATTGGGCTTGTTCGCCAGAGCTTGCTATATAATAACAATCTGTTGGAGCCGAATTGTAGCCTGGATGGTTAGATGGCACTTATCTCCAGTACACTGCAGTCCCCACCAGTCCCTACTGCCTTACTGTATGAATTTTCTATTGCTGCTATAAAAACTACTACAGACTTAGCAGCTTAAAACAACTCCCATTCATTTTCTCACAGTTCTGTAGATCAGCAGTCCATGGAGGCTCAGCTGGGTCTCTGCTGAAGGCCAAAATCAAAGAGTTGGCTGGGCTGGGCTCTTATTTGGAAGTTCTGGAGAAGAACTCACTTCCAAGCTCCTTTAGGTTGTTGGCAGAATTCAGTTCCTGGTGGCTGTTTCCTTACTGGCTGTGAGCCGTGGGGCGCTGTCAGCTTCTAGAGGTGCTCTCGTTCCTTGCCTTGTGCCTCTGCCATCTTTGAGCCAGGAAGGGCAAGGTCAAAGCCAATCCTTCTGGCACCTGGACTTTCTCTGTCTTCCTCTTCTGCCACCAGCTAGACAAAATTCTCAACATAATTGACATAGAGGAGTAACACCAGTGGGCAAAGATCATCTTAGAATTCTGCCTTCCACAATGACCCCAACCCATTCCTCTCATTTGCGTTACCTGCCAGGGCCCCCGTGAGCCTCTAGAAATCCCCACAAAGAGGAAGATTCTCCAGTATTCTCCCAACGTTAAATGCCTCAGGCACGCACCTGCACTGCTTTCAAACCTCCCGTTGTTCTTTCAGTAGTTTTTACTCCATCAGAAAGAGAGCTTCAGTGAGGTACTCTAGGGTTTTTAAAAGCTATTATTAGTCTCCTTGTTACCAAGGAGATTTTGTCCCCAGCCCAGGGCTCCCTGCAGGCAGCAGTAATAGGCACAGGTGCAGGGCAAGGCTGCAGCCTCAGAGCCTCTGGGGGCGGAAGAGAGGACTGAGGAGGGAAGAGGAGCTGGAATTGCTATGTCCACTAGGGGTCAGGTTCTTCTCTCTCCAGGACATGGCTCCTTCCAGCCTCGCACCAGTCCCACTGTCCCCATTGGCATAGAAGAGCACACTGAGGCTTCGAGAGATTATCATGGCCCGAGATCAGAGTTGGGTGACAGGTCCAGGCTGCAAATTCAGTTTTGTGCCCCCCAAAGCCCTACTTTTCCCATTTGCCATCTTGACAATTGCTGCAAGTGGAAGAGTGGGAGCAGGATTCGATGACAGCCTCAGAGCCACCTGGGTGGGTTGAGAGGAGAATCTTAAAACCCTCTGGGCCCCACTGGACCCCAGCACTGTGTTGAGAGGAGATTTGGGAAAGCAAAGGAGGGAGAGCAGGGTCTAGTGATTGAATGGCGGGAAGAGCTAAAAAGCAGGTCAGGCTGGAGGCTCAAATTGGACGAACCGCAGTGGTTGTTGTAGCTTCACATCTGTGACAGTGAATGGGCCAGAGCCCCTGAAGGACTATATCAGGGAGGAGAGTGCCTGGGGAAACTGGCCATTTTGGTGACGGACTTCCCACAGCTGAATAAAGGAAGCCTACAAGGGCTCCAGCCTTGAGCAAGCAGGCGTCGCCATTTTGGCCAAAAGAACTAGGCAGCAATGGGCTGGCCATGTACTCCAGTCCTGGGAAGGCAGTGGGAGGGCGGGAAAACCACAGCGGGGCCACGCCGGCACCATCTTGCAAAGCCCAGGAACACAGGTCCTTGGGGAGAAAACACCTCAGTGTGGCCGAAACCTGCCAGGAAAGGAAAGCAGCCCAAGGCTCCCCGCTTCCTCACAGAGAAACAATGGATCCTCATTCCTCAGCCAGAAAGGAAGGGAAATGACACTCTGCCATGTGAACCCTACTTGCTTTATAGCAAACAGGCAGTATTCCTGCTGATGTCACCAGACAACATCAATAAGCCCCTCCCGCGGCCTTGAGGCACTCCAGCTTCTCAGTTCTACCACCTGTCATTCACGTACCACTTCCCAGAGCGATTTCACCTATATTAGCTCTGAGTTTTAGACCAAGTCTAAGACAAGGTTTGGGGAGTTGTGGGAAGGTGGTAGTGGTGGTTAGAAAGGGAAAAGTAACCTACAGTGCAATAACTGGGTGTTTGTGTGTGTTTGGTGGGGTGGGGGGAGTAGAAATTTGTAATTTGGGGGGCACAGCGCCCAGCACCTGGCTCTGCTTACTCCATTTGCGAATCCCCAACTAGGTGACTCTGGTGGAAAGTAGAGCTTCTTCCTGCTATGAAGCCAGAACCAGGGACTGGCTCTCTCCGCTCCCCCACTGCTCGGGCATGGGTGCACAACCGAGGTTGGCCAAACCTAAACCTCCTGGGAGCACAAAGAAGTAGGAATGGCGGAGGATCCATGCCGGCAGTGGGGGAAGCAACATCCAGTTTCCAAGGGCTGTGGTGACAACGGTACCAATGATGGCATCTATTGGCCAGTGCCATGACAAGCTGTGGGCTCCATCCATGCCACACAGGTTTCCCGGGTGATTTCGACTGTGGTTCCAGCTGCCCAAGCCTTTTTGTTTTGTTCCCCTTATATTCCAAGTCTCCTTTTCCAGCCTTCCTAGCATTTCTATGACCAAACCAATGTCCTTTCCAAAAAATTCCTTTCTGCTAAATCAGCTTCTGTTGTTTGCAATTAAAATGTCTCTTGAATACAACAGGTTTACAAGCTTTCTGGGGCCCTTTCTGAAAAGACTGAGGTGTGTACTGAAGGACTATTGTGTGTCTATTAAGAAAGCAGCCCAAGATCTACGTGATTTATGGGAAAAGGAAGGGGAATGGGGATCAGGAGACCCATTTGCTGATGGTATGACCTGAGCCACTTTACATCTCTGAAGCTCGGTTCCCTTATCCATAAAGTTGGCATAATAAGACCTTCAAATGGCTGCTTTGAGGATGAAATGGCACCATCTTGGCATATGAAATCTGCTGAAATCCATAATCGGGACAAATACAAACTGCACTTGCCAGCCCTCAGAGCCACAAGAATTCGAAAGAAGTTGACAGCAGGGGTGGCGTGCAGGGAAGGGTCAGCAGCACAGGGGCTGGGCAAGGTGCAGGATTCCAAGTCAAAGTGCCACTGATTCAACGTGCAAAGCCCACCTGTGACACGGGGGACTGTCTGGCCCCGCCAACTCGATCAGACTGCAGAGAGTATGAAATGGGTGATAAGTAGGAGGGTGGGCTGGAACGAACAAGCCTATTACAAGAACAAAGTTACTGAGCCGCCATAACAAACCAACCTTACTGCCGTGCCCTCTCCAGGACTCCCTCTCACCAATGACAACGCATGCAGAGCCCGCAGCTGTGGCTTATGCCCAGCTGCGCCTGCCAATGGGGTGCTGGTGCTGAGTTTGCACTCTGTGGCACACACCTGTAGGCAGGGGTTTCTGTTGGACTTTTGGCTGTATGGGGAGACAACAGGGAGGCAAAGCTTGGACATAAGTGACGCAAAGGCTGCTGGGAACAGTTAGCTGAGCACCTAGTAGAAAACTGAAGCTCATCTTGTGAAAGGAGACTACAAGTTAGAATGCCCTCTCCAGAGAACCAAATCTCAGCTTGGCTGCAGCTGATATTCTGACAGCCGTGTGCTACCATCCCATCAGCAGGGCTAGGGGCCTCAGAAGCAGGCCTGGCTCCTTGGGGGTGACTTATAAAGCATCTGATGAGGGAGATCCGGGCTTCCCTCCTACCCATAGGCCAGCTGATTTCTTCCCTCCTGGATCCGCTTCTCTTGAGGGGAGAGTGCTTTATCTTCCACCTCAGGACCCTGCGACACTGCCCTGCAGCTGAGGGAGATGAAGGCCAGCTCTCCAGGTTGACAGGTTGAGAAGCTGCTCACCCGGGGGCAGGCAAGTCACACCACCTCAGGGGCTGGCTACGGTGAGCCGAAGAGCTCTGCCACGTTTGCCAGCAATCAGACGAGGTGGTGGGTTTTGTGTGTGTGTGTGTGTGGTAACATAGCCACAACATAACATTTCCCCTGTCAACCCCTTCTACGCATACAATTCAGAGGTGTTAGTGGCATTCCCAGTGCAGTCTGTTCTGAAGGACCCTAGCTGGTAGGATCTCCCAGGGAACTGGCTGGTGATTCCCAGGCAACACTGAAAACGCTGAAAACCTGGAAAGCCACGACCTGCCTGGCGATGTCACAGGGCAGCAGTCCCATTTTACAGATGAGGAAGGTCCAGGTAGGGCTGTGGTGGTTCCTTATACATCTTAAGGAGGTTCCCTCTTGGAAGGGACTCTCGTGGGCTCCCGGGGAGGGCTCTGCATGGGCACAGCTCTGGGCCAAGCCCTGCCTGGGGCTCCTGGATACTCGGACTCGGACGGGAGATGCCCAGGTGCCTTGGGACAACAGAAGCTGCCCCACAGGCATGCTGGATCCAGAGAGGATGGACAGAGGCCCAGGTTTGGTTTTCTCTGTTCCACAGTGGTACATGGGAACGACCTCTCCCAAGAAGCCTCATGAAGCTCGTCTCCTTCCCCTCTGGTCCAGGTACAATGCAGTTCGACACTTACTGTCTGGAGTCAGGCCAAGTTCACAGGCTAAGGGCACCATCCTGGCAAGGCTGCCTGCACTCCAACACCAGCCACAAGCTCAGGTTCCCAGGGATGCCCGCACTTCTGACCATCTGGCTTCAAATTCCAGGGTTCCCTCAGGTTCCATAACTTGCTAGAATAACTCACAGCACTGAGGAAAGTGCCGTGCTGTGACTGCAGTTGTTGAGATGCACAGGGCGAGGTCTGGGAGGGCTCCCAAGCGTCCTCTCTGCACAGAGTCAGGACGCGTCACCCTCCCGGCATATTGGCAGGGGACGCTCACCTGCGCGTCTGCGTCCAGGGGCTTTTCTGGGGTTCCATTACAGAGGCGGGATTGAGGGGGTCAAAGCCCAACCCTCTGGGCACGTGGTTGGGCTTGCTGGCCTGGCCACAGGGACCCTGAGTTTCCTTATTAGCATAAACTACCTGGTGTGCCCAAATTCCTACCCTCGTCTGCGGTGGGGTCAGGATTCGAACCCACAGCATGTGAATCTGTGCTCTTCTTGACTACAGTGCCACCCCGTAGCTGTAGTTCACCAGGCCATAAAGCGTGACTGCAAAGGAATCAAGCCTTAATTATGGGTTTCCATGCAACCATTCATTCAATCCCACAGACTCTTTTTAAGGGCCTACTGGGGAAGAAATGGGGGAGGGGGCCCCCCAGCCTCCACCTGAGTTTAAATTTTCCACAACTAGTTACTGTGCCTTAGAACCACGGTTCCCGCTCTGGGCGCTGAGAATCCCTGCAGCCCCACGGCACACAGAGGCACTGCAGGATATTTTAAATGTTTGAGGGAAACAGTGATATTGGACATCTGTGGACGCCGCAGGAACTGCTAGCTCAAGGAAACTCATTCAGTTTCAACATTGGATCATACCACACGCCTTTCACTGACTTCCTATCTCTGTGAAGCTGGGGTTTGAGCACTTGCCCTGATAAAAATCAAATAAAATAGCAGGCAAAAATCAAGGTGGAACAGGAAATAAGGACGGCAGTGTTTTATCTAATCCAAACATGTGAGAATTTGTTCAGTGCCCAACAGGCATTCACATCCCTCTATAAGTCATTGTGATTATTTAAGAATGAAATAAAAATATTTTTATTCTTTCAATTTATGTATGCTTTTTTAAGTGGCTCCTAACTTGTTGGACATAAATACTTATTAAGTGATTGGAATCGAATTACTTAATAAATGGAATTGCTAGGTCTTTCTTTTGACCTAGGAACACCATGTAAAAATTACCAAGATACTAACGCATGAATGGAGAACATTTGGGAACCTGTGCTCTAGACATCCTTTGTGCTTCCTCCCCCGCCCCGCGCCCCCCCACCCCCAATATTCTAAGTTCTTTAAAGTCTGGAACCATCTTATACTGGCCAGCATGTTGGTTTCCCCTCAACCTAGTACTTGGCTTACTGTAGATACGGTTTAGTATTTGACAGTTTACAGTAAATGACTGAGCTATGAGAAGCTCCTAAAGATCCAGAGGCCCAGCAAAGGTGTGAGTTTCATCACCCCAATCAGAAACTCTGTACCCACTAAGCAATATCTCTCCCTTTACCTTACCTAATCTACCTTTTGTCTCCGTGAATTTGCTTATTTTAGATATTTCCCTCATAAGTGGAATCATGCAATACTTGTCTGGCTTATTTCACTCAACAAGATGTCTTCAGGGTTCATCCATGATGTCGCACGTATCAGAACTTCATTTCTTCTTATGGCTGAGTAATATTCCATTTTATTAACACCTTCTTTACCTTAGAGAAAAAATACAGTTTTCCAAGCTCTCTGATGCAAAGTAAAATAATCAACTGCCTCTTCAGGGTTCTGAATACAAATGAAGATATAGAATTTAGGTATAAATGATTTTAAGTTCATCTGGAATTAGGAGACTTCTCTGCCCATGAGGTTGAGATTCTGTGTTATTTAAGCTGAACCATTGATCACTTCATTTACATGGATCTTTCTTTCCTATTTCAAAAGACAGATCCACACCTCCAGGAAGAAGGGGCCCTCCTCAGGACACAGGGGAGGATCAGAGCTAGTTGGCAGCAGCAGAGTTCAAGTTCCAATCTCCAGCCCCAGGGCATCTCCCAGCTGGAACTCTCAAAGGGAGTCTTAGGTACCTGCTGACCAGGAGAACACAGGTAACATGGCTGCTTAGCAGCATCGATGCTAAACCAATGATGCCAGGGGAGGGTTGTGAGGATGATGCTCTAATCTCAGGCATGTGCCAATCTTCTTGTGGGGATCGCAAGATAGGACAGGTGGGAGAGATTCCATGCAGATACCTGCTCCCACGGGCTTCTGTGCCAGTAAACTACAGATGATATCAGTGACCTAAAAGTGCCACTGGAGACCGTGTGAAAGAGGTCAGTGAGCATCTTTGAAAACTAGCTGGTGGTGATGGTGGCACCTTCGGGACAGACGAACTAATCTGCAACAAGAAATGGTTTCTATTCTGCTCGGGGCTGGGAACAGGAAGACAGGGGTGTGGGGCCCAGAGAAAACACTTTTATCCTGCATTTCTGCTAGGTTGGGGCTAGAAAGAACAGAATTATGTTTTTGTTCGTTCCATGCATAACACATTGAAAGTGTTATGAGCTGAACTGGCCAAACTATTGTGTTAGCTTATTAAACAACCCAGTTCTTTTTGTATACCCGCTACTAGATTTATTTATTCATTTGGGGAATAGAAAGAAATATAAGTATTAAATAGAGTAGTATAAGTGAGGTGTCTGTTGGGGATTGAATCATGTCCCCCACAAAAGACATATTCAAGTCCTGTGGGTGTGAACTCATTTGTAAATAGGATCATTGAATATATTATCAGTTATGGTGAGTCAGGGTGTGGGAGTGAACCCGTTTATAAATGGGGCCTTTGAAGATGTTATTAGTTAAGGTGTGGCCAAACTGAATGAGAGCGGGCCTTAACCCATTATGGCAAAAGAAAATTGGATGCATCCACAGAAACCAAAGGAGGGGCCACGGGAGGAGAACAAGATCGTCATGTAGATCGTCATGTAGGCAGAGATGCACCTACGAGCCAAGGAACGCCAGAATGCCACAGCCTCTGGGAGGAAGCATGGCCCGTGCAGGCACCGGTTTTGGAATTTGTGACACAAATTCCTGTTGTTTCAGCGAACCAGTTTGGGGTATTTTCATAGCAGCCCTGGCAAAAGAAGACAGTGTAGGCAAAGCACTGTTCCTAAAACTAAGCTCCCCAGCCTCTTCGAGGGCTCACAGCCTGACCAATGTTCTCAGAGAAAACTAAAGCAGTTAGAGAGTAGACCTGCAATAAACCGCAGGGTATGAGAGCCCAGCCCCTGACTCTTCCCTCCTCGGTCCTCTCTCTGCTCCACAGAAAAGTTCTCCCGTTTATGCAGCTCACTTCTTCAGGTTCCTTCCCGTGGTGCCCTTCAACAGCAGCTTAGGGCCATCTGTGGTGTGTCCTATGAGTTGCCCAAGGCCGGTGAGTTTTGACAACTGTTCTTATTTTTTCATACAACAGCTTAAATTGTCAGGGTCCTCTGGTCCCCTTCCATTTCCTGAAGGCCCACTCAATAGGATGGCCCAGGAGCCCCCTCTTCTGCTAGGCCATGACCCCCCTTGCAGGGAAACAGAACCTCACAGCATGTTAATTGGCACGAGGTACACGAATAAAAGATTCGAGGGTCCAGAAGTCTGGGCAGTGCTCGTTAACATGCTGAACGGCTTGATTGATTTTGTGTTCCATCCCCATCCCCGGCCTCAGTCTCGTCCCCGGCAGCTGCAGGACAGAAGATGGACCCGCCATCAGCCACCCTCACCTCACATGCATCTGTGTGTTTCTGTCCGGATGTTTTCCAAAGCAATTTAAACACCCAGTTGCACCCATGTGCACACACATATACTCACACACATATTTACACACAGACAATAAAGCAGAAGTTGTAAGAGCTCTCCCCCCAAAAAAAGAGCTTTCTCTTCCGCAGGATTTCTCAGAGCCATTGGGAAGAGTCCCCCAAATGTCTGGCCATTCAATAGGATAGCCAGCTGGGGAGAGAAAGGGCAGCTAGGGATCAGACTACATGTTCAATAGGGCCTCTCCAAGTATAACAACCAGGATCTATATTCTCCCTATAGGGCAGGGGTTCTTAACCAGCGGTCTGTGAGCTTCAATTCAGAAAAACATTATTTTTGGGAGGATGTGTTGGTGTGGGGGTGATACAGTGATTAAATAATACACAGTATAGTGTGGACTTAGTAAGGGGTCCCTGGTTTTCGCTTGACTGGCAAAGGGGTCCATGGAACAAAAAAGGTTAAGAAGCCCTGCTATAGGGCCTCCTTAACTAAACGGCCAATTTGCATTGTTTGGTGAGGAGGGGAAGAACAGAGAGATGAGGGACCAGGGGGCTTTGATGTTCATCAGGGCTGCGGCCGCACTGTCTGCCCCTCCCACAGCCTCAAAAGAGAAGCTACAGTTCAGGGAAAGTGGGGATGTGAAGGCACCTAAGACTGCTGGGGAGCCCATTGCTACCCACCCCCAGCACACACACCCCTTGTAGTTGACTGAGGAGAAGTAAGAGATGTGATAAAGAACTGAGGAAAACTCTCAGCATCTGGACACGTGAACAGGTCCCTTGGCAGGCTGCTGATGTGTAATCCATCTTCTGAAGGTCCATACTCTGTGTCTTTAAAAAATGCCAAAGACCCCTTTCCAATCCATCTTATTATGTCTTTTCCAAATACTGCTTATAAATATCACACACACACACACACACATCTATAATGTAGAGGTAGACATAATATATACATGGATCCACGTCCTTCCTGTTTAGAAGCTTACTTTCCCATTACCCACAGTCCGACATTCAAGACTTTCCACAATTTAGCCATAATTTACTTTTCCAGAAGGATCCTCACCTTTCTTCTGCTAAATCCTCAAGTTCAAATGGGTTCAGCCGGGGGGTCTGTGACCTCACAGGCACTTTCCCACCCTCCCACCTTTGCTTTCTTCCTCCCCAGTCCTTCCTCCTCCTCGCCATTGTGTCAACCCCTCTCCCAGGTCCACCTTAAATCCCACCTGTTCTGTGACATCCTCCTGGAGGTCAGGGATCTCTCCTCCTCTAATATTTGCTGCCTGAGCCAGCTGAAAGGCATTTATTCTACACCACCAGGACTTTTGAGTCATTTTTCATGTCATATTGGAGCTCCTATGTGAGCTCTACAACTGTGAGCAAGTTCCCCAAACCTGCTGGGCTTCTGTTTATCTAAAATAGGGACGATAATAGTATCTACCTCCAAAGGCTGTTCTGAGGATGAAATGAGCTAATGCAGGTAAGCTAGTTAGCACAGTGCCTAGCCCTCTGTAAGTGCCAAATGAATGCTAGCTGTTATTATCCAGATGGTGAAACCCTGTAGGACAATCAGTAATTGTATTTATTTCTTGGTGTCCCCCAATGGGGGGATGACCATAACCCAACAAGAAAAGGAGGTAAGATCCCAGGCAAGAGAAAGCTGAAAGGACTATTCGTTATGGTTTTGAAGGACTAAAAGGGTTATTTTGCAAAGGATGGTGAACCTTGGAGTTTCGGGTGTTCTTGAAGGCAGAAGGTGAGAAACAGACTTAAACTTCAATAAACTTGGCTGGGACTTCTGATGGTGCAAACGAAGCTGCAGTAGAGAGTATTGTCAGAGGCCAGGGGTAGAACAGCCAGGCCAAGGACTGAGTCTGACACCAAAGCTCTACCACTTTCTTGGACAAGAAACTTAACCTCGCTAAGCTTCCGTTTCCTCACCTGTAAAATGGGAATAATGAGTGTCTACTTCATTGGAGAGCTGTGAGAATTAAACATGATGAATCATTTTAAGAGCTTAGCACCAGTTTGGAACATAGTAAGTATGTAATAAATCCTAATGATTGTCATGTTATTTTTACCAATGGATGCGCTAGAGTCTGTTTTTTTGAAAAGGCTTGAGAAACAGTTACTTTCAGTAGATAGCTGATGAACAGGCTGCCCATGGCGTGTGGAAAACTCTTTGAGGTTCTGAACTTTGTTAGACCAGAGACCCCTCTGGTGGGACAAAAACGACTCTGCTGACCAAGTACACTGCCCACTTCCTCTTGCTTCATCAAGAACTGCTTCTTCTGGTCAGTGTGTTTTGGCCCTAGGTCCTCTCAGATAATGGTCTCTTCCCATTTCATGCTGGGATGCATGGTGAGCAGATGAAGGGGGTAGGAGAAAAGCAGTCAGGGAGATTTTGGGGGATGGAAAGAAGTGAGAAGCAGTGACAGAGCTCGCTGGGTCATGCTCCCAGCTTCCCGTCCCTCAGCCTGAGGAAAAGGGTCACAGATGGGTCCAGGTAGACCCGCCAGCAGCAGTACCCTGCGGGCTCCACCAGGGCTCTCCACCTAGCATGGAGCAACAGGGTCCCTCAGAAAACACAGTCTCCTCCCACGTTCATTTCTCTGGGGGCCGGTGACACCGGAACTGACTTAAGGACTTCCTTTTTAATAAAATTATATTAAAGAGAAACAACTAGAAAATATTTTTATGTTTAAGTATTGATTTACTTAAAAATACATTATTTTCTTGGCCAATTTCATAAAGAGATAATTTATAGGTGTTTTGCTAGTTATGTAAATGAAATAGCCTGTTTTTTGTTTTTTGTTTATTTTTTTACTGGAGGTCCTAGGGATCAAACCCTGGTCCCTCCATATGGGAGACAGACACCCAACCATTTGAGCCACATCGGTCCCCCAATAGCCTGTTTTTTTAAATTACTTTAAATATCATCAGTAGAGTATGATCTTTTTCATGATTTTATATAAATTTTGAATTTTCACATAAAAAATGAGAAAGCTCTTCATGCATGATATGGAAAGTTAGACAAAATGGGAAAGATGCAGTACAACATACATGGTATACTACCATTTCTATAGTAAACAAGAGAATAAATACATATGCATTTGCTCATATTCATGTGCAATATCTCAGGAAGGTAATACTGGTCACCAGTAACATTGGTTGTCTCTGGGCAGGGTTAATGGGGGGCTCATGGAGAGAGATAGGAGGAGGGCTTTTCAGTGTATCCTCTTGTGTCTTCTTTGAATTCTGAACCAGGTGACTATATTACCAATTCAAGTATAAACAGATAAATTTTAAAAAATTAACTTGAAAATGTTATTTGGAAAGGAAAGAGTAACCCTTACAATGTCCTTTTAATGAGATCTAGGGAGGGTTAGGGCATAGTAAATGAGCAATGGGTATATCCATCTGCATGATAGTGATGGCTTTGGAACGGCCCTCTGCCAAGAGTTCCTGGTTACATGATAAAGAACCCATAAATCACCCAACGAAACTCATATATCATCGTATTTCCTCTATATAGGAATTGTGTTTTTCCCTTCTTGTAATACAATAGTGATGCATGAATTATCTGGAAAGCAGGTATTGCAGTGTCACAGGCTGGTAGGCTTAGAAGCTGGACAGATGCCAGTCCTGCCCCTAGCCTGCGCCTGATGAGCTGTGCAAACTCAGATAAGAGCTTCTGCTTCCTCATTTATAAAATGTGGACAGCACTATCTTGAGGATCAACTAAACTTAAGTTAGGTAAAGCAACTGACTGACAATATTCCTTCCTAAATGTTAGTCCCCTTCCACTTGAGATAAACATACCAGAAGCCACCATTTTGCTCCCAGCAAAGAAACATCCTTGGCATAAATACCATATCCATCCCCTCAACACCTCTCCAGAATGAGTGTCCAGCCATGAGTGTCCAGCCATGAGCAAGGAAATCTGAAGATGCTTCCCCAGTAGGTCCCACTCAGCCTTGAGTTATCCCCGGTCCAAGGAGACCGGGGCAAGTCCAAGTCCAGCTTGGGGTTCATTCACTCTAGGGGGTCTGAGCCTGGGGCTACTTGAGTAAGGGGCAGGCAGAAGGGAAGGCAGGAATGTTTGAGCCTACTGTATCATTATCAGCTTCTATTTTCAAACGTGGAGAAGTGGCTTTTAGGATTTGGAAGCCTGGAGAACAGTATTTCTATGTTTAGTTTATTATTATTTTTATTTGAAAAGTTATAGATATATAGAAAAATCATACAGAAAATACCAAGGGAAGCGGATGTGGATCAGGGTACTGAGCTCTTGCCTACTAACTACATAGGAGGTCCGGGTTTGATTCCCGGTGCCTCCTAAAGAGGACAAGCAAGACAGTGAGCTGATGCAATGGGCTGGCACAGTGAGCTGACACAATAAGATGACACAGTGCGATGACACAATCAAGAGACACGGCAAAGAAACATAATGAGAGATGCAACAAAGCAGGGAGCAGAGGTGGCTCAGGCGATTAGGCTCCTCCTTCCCACATGGGAGGTCCCAGGTTCGGTTCCTGGTGCCTCCTAAAAAGAGAAGACCAGGAGGCAAAAAACAGACACGGCGAATGCAAACAACAAGGGGGTGGGGCAAAATAAATAAAATAAATAAATCTTAAAAAAAAAAAAAAGAAAATATCGAATTCCCAGATACCCACCCCCATTATTAACATTTTGCATTTCTGTGGCACCTTTCTTACAATTAATGAGAGAATATTATTCTCATTGTACTATTAACTATAGTCCACAGTTTACATTATAGTTTTTTTTTTCAATAACCATTTAAGTACCCATGAAGCCACCATGCAACATGCACCACTAAGCTGGGGAGCAGTATTACTTCCACTTACATGTAGCTCACTTGAAATCCTCAAAACCATCATTTATTGAACACCTACTGTTTGCTGGCCACAGTGCTAGATGCTTTATCGTCACTTTTTCCATAAACCTGCAAAGTTAGATTACTATCTCCATTTATAGGTGAGGAAACTGAGGCTCAGAGGCAGCTCATTTAACCTGTGCAAGGTTACAGAGCTAAGTGGATTGGGATTTGAACTCAGAGCCTACATGTTTTCAAATGCACCTTTCATGGTGAGCCTTCCACAGTGTGCCCAAAAGCTGCAGCTGCACCATCACAGGACAGGTGGCCTTTTCCCAGGAGTTGGTGCCAAAGGTGCTGAGTCCCCTGTGGTGGTAGGCTGAAAAAAAGTTGCTCAAAAATAGCCACATCCTAATCCTGGAACCTGTGAATGTTCTCTTATATGGTGGCAAAAGGGACTTTGGACATGTGAATAAGTCAAGAGGACCTTGGGATGGGAAGAGTTCCTGGATTATCCAGGTGGGCCGATGTAATATAATGCTCCTTAAAGAGGGAAGCAGGAGGTGAGAGTGGGCAGTAGATGTGTCATGGAAGCAAGAGTCTGGGGTGATGCCAAGAAGGGCCCCCAGCCAAGGAATGTGGGCGGCCTCTAGAATCTGGAACAGGCAAGGAACTGGATTATCCCCCTGAAGCCTCTAGAAGGAACACAGCTCTGCCAACCCCTTGATTTAGACTTCTCACCTCCAAAACTGTAAGAGAATAAATGTGCATTGCATTAAGGCACTAAATTGATGGTAACTTGCTACAGCAGTCATAGGAATCTAAGTCACCTGGAGGCGTTTCATGCCAGAGCAAGGGGCATCTGCTCACAGAAGGTGAGGATTCCTGAGTGGCAGCGTTCACAGCCACAAGGAAGCCAGGCAGGTGCAGAGCGTGCTCAGGAAGGGAGCAAGGGCTCTCATGACAGACCGACCGACCGTCATTTAGTGAGCTTGAAACGGGGAGCCTCCAGCTATGCGGTTCCAGTACTGGGAGCAGGAACAAACCCGTTGTGGGGCTCCCCAGGGCCGCCTGCCCTCAACAGCAGAGGGGATGTCTGCCTCCGGCCCCTTGGCTTTTCACCTGAGAACCTTCTGCCAGCCCTGAGACCTCTAGCTGCAGCTTTTCTCTTCCTTTTTCACTTCCAGGCCCTTATCATCTCTGGGGCAGCCTCTGCCACACCCTCAAAGGGTGGGAGCCCAGGGGCACCTCATAAAACCCCTGAGGCTGGACCACAGGGGAGACCTGAGGGCCTCTCACCACCCTGGAGGGCAAACATTTGTCTCCATCTGTTTCCACAATAGAAGTCGCTGCAAAACAGGAGAAGGGTGGGCAACAGGAAATCTACTGGGCCCAACACCCACTCTCAGGAGTGTTGAGAAGACGGAAGCGCCTGCAGTTGGTGTGCCCGCAAGCATGCAAGGCTACACATCCCACTTGGCGTCTTCCTGGAGCTTCCTTTGACTCAATGATTTGGGGAGGGAGGAAACATTTTTATTGTAAACATATTTTATATCAAAATAATGTAGGCATATTTGCAAGTAAATCGACAGTATTTGCAAAATACAAATTTTGCGTTTAGTTTTCAAAGGAGAAATTTCCTATTTCTTCTCTGTCTCCAGATAGGGAATATCTATCTCCCAAAGAATGCATTGCCTTCCCTTCTCTCTGTCCTTGCAACTATCTCAGAAGGAAGCCTGGTATGGCAAGTGCTACCGCTGGAGCCTTCCCACTTGATTTGGACTCCTGGCGCCTCCAGCTACCAGCTGGGTTATGTTAGCTACCGTACTATGGTATATATTATGTATTACATTAGTTACCGCTCTGGGCCTCAGTTTCCTCATCTGCAAAATGGAAATAACTCTGAGCTCACAGGGCAGGTCTGAGGATTCAGTGTGATAAAGTATGCCCATGCCTCGCACATATAAGGCAGTTATTACAAAGCGATGGCATGAACAGCCTCCTGATTCGGATCTCTTACGAGGCTCACTTCCTTCCAAAGCCTGGACTGGGGTGGGGGTCAGTGAAATGTTTGGCTTTAAAGTCTAGGTGCAACTTCCTTTTCAAACTTCCCCTTTTGAAATGCTCCATATCTTGATTGGGTTGAGTTATTCAGGTGTGTCCATTGATCAAAACACATTGAATTGTACCCTTAACCCCGATGCATTCCACTGTACGGAAATTTATCTCCCTTTTAAAAATGTCTATTTTTTTATTGCCCCGCTGGATTCAAACACCAATTTTGCATATTTAACCCAGAATGTCTGCATCAACGCACAAATGCAGTGTCCAAGAAACACACATGGGGAGTCTAGTTTTGATTAGCAAGTTGCCCTGGATTCAGAAAGAAATTAATTTCGGATTCCATTGGCCTGGAGGCAAGTAGCACCTCCACCTGCTGCTCTGACTGGGCTTCCAGAAGAATGGCGACTTCTTTTTTTCCTTTTCTGGTCAGCCAGTGGGTGCCAGGGAGCGCTGAACTCCAGAACCCGGATCAGGGTGGGACTCCTGGGGGACCCAGGGCCTTCCTTGCAAGCCCCTCTGTTTACAAAGATGCCATGGGCACTAATGAGCCCTGTTCGTTCTCTTTATTTCTCCTAGCTAACCAGGAGCTAGTTACAGTGCAGTGACACTGGGCCTTTACAAGAGAAGGGCTGGACGACCACATTGGAGAACAGGTACCACCGAGCTACACCGGCTCCCTGTGTTCTTTTTAATGAAAAGAAAACACATACCTACCCTAAAACCCCAGAACTTCCATTCCTAGAAATTTACCGAAGAGAAATGGAAACAAATGTACACACAAAATATGAATGTTCACAGCAGAATTAGTCACAATAGCCCCAAACTGGAAACAACCCAACATTCATTAGCTGGTGACTGGTGACTGGATAAATAAATTGTGTTATATCTATAAAATGGACTACGACTCAGCAGTAAAAATAAATGAACTACTGACACATACAACATTATGGAAGAAATCCCAAAAATATTGTGCTGAGTGGAAGCAGCCAGATACAAAAGGGAACCTACTGTCTGACGCTATTTACATAAAATTCTAAAAGAGGAAAAACTAATCTCGAGTGAAAGCGCGTCAGTGGTTCCTGGGCTGGCCTTGGGGGTGGGAAGGTGGAGAATGCACCAGAGGGTTACCCAGGGAAGACTTTCTGGGTTGATGGGAATAGCCTATATTTTGATCGGGGTGATGGTTATATAGGTGCACACATCTATTAGAATTAATTTCTATACACTTAAAACAGGTGCATCTTATTGTATGTAGATGATGTCTTATTAAAGTAACTAAAGTCAGAGGGAAGGAGAGAGAGAGAGGAAGAAGGTGGTCCGTTGTCTTTGACAGTGTGTTGCCTTCTGGGAAGGCCAATGCATAATTTCTCTTTCTCCTAAGATCTCCTACAAAGTTATTCCCTCTCTCACTGAGAAGCTGATTTTCATCCTGTAGGGATTATATAATCAGGGGAATACTGATTTTTTGAAAGAAAAGGGCTCCTAATATATTGGAGAGAGAGTAAAAATTTTCTTCCTTTAGCACTAACTCTGCAGAGGAAGGGGAAGCTCTAGAAGGGACAAGGCAGAAAGTATTACCTTGAAGCCTGAATACTACCTGGCTGATACTCAGCCAATGCCCAATGGCAGTCACGCTGGAAGTTTTTAAAAAGTAAGTATTTATCGGTTGGGAAAAAGCCACTGCCCTGAGATCCCTGAATACCTCCCCATCAGCGAGGAATCCACCCCTCTTCAGTGATCCATGGCCCAGCAACTTGACGGGTCAGCACCTGGCACTGCAGGAGGGTGCCGAGACCCCAGTCCAGCTCGGGGTGACTTCCCTGCTGATGGGTTGGTGCCCAGCTGTTACAGATTGAATCATTGCGCCCACATAGACACGTTCAAGTCCTCAGTCCCGGTCCTATTTACTCATTTGTAAATAGGCTCTTTGAAGATGTTATTAGTTAAGGTAAAGCCAAACTGAATCAGGGTGGGTCTTAGCCCAATGTGACTGGAATTCTGGACACAGGCATGGGAGACAGATGTGACGGAGGCAGAGTTTGGGTTGTAGATGGCGGGCAAGCCACCTCCAGAACGCTACAGACTTCAGAGGAAGCAAGATCCTGCTGACTGATTCCTTGATTCTGGAAATTCTCCCCTCCAAAACCATGAGACAATGAATTCCTGTTGTTTAAGCCAACCAGTATGTGGTACTTTGCTACAAAAGCCCTGGCAGACTAAGAAACTGGCCATACTGGTTGGGAAAATAGTTTGTGGTAGGTTGGCAGTTTAGACCTGTTCTTAGCCCACATCCCCGTGGGTGTGAACCCACTGTAAATGGGACACTTTGAAGATGTTGTTTTCAGTCAAGGTGGAGCCCAACTGAATGAGGGTGAGTCTTACTTGGAATTCCCAGAGACTTTTATAAGCCAAAGAAATTCAGACATAGAGAAAAAGCCACAGGGAGGAGCTGGAAGCCAGAAGGCAACAGAACCCAGAAGAGAAAGGAGAGGACATCGCTGTGGGAGATGAGGCAGGGATATGAGCCAAGAAACCCCAAGGATCACTGGCAGCCAGCCCCAGAATGCTACAGACTTTGGGGAGAAAGCATCACCTTGCTGCTGCCTCAGTTCTAGACTTCTCCCAGCCTCAAAACTGTGAGCCAGTAAATTCCTGTTGTTAAGCCCAAACCAGTTTTTGGTATTTGTCACAGCAGCCTGGGAAACCAAACAATCTTGAATGCCCCCCCTATTCAAAAGAGTAATACACAAGCAGATAGTGATTGAAAGGGCACACATTTTGTCAGAGCAGTGTACTGCCATTTGGAAAAACTAGGAAAGTGGGATGGTTTGGGGGGACATGGCATATAACATGTTAAAAACTCTTAAATGTTTCTACTTTTAAGCCCTGCTTTGGCCCTCATCGCAGACTTGTATCTCATATCCAGAACAACATTTTAAATGAAGGGCAGAGGGGAGAATCTGGGGACACCAGGGAGAAGCCCACATCTGTTGACTGAAGGCCAGCACTGTCGATGGGAAGTGGGGGTACAAGAGGTCCTGAATGAGAAAGGCGTCTGTGGAGCTAAGTCCTCAGCCCCATGAGATAAAGTGAGATGAGCAAGAGTCCTCTCCATCACTCCTTAGAACAATCAGTCATTGACCCTCAAGTACTGGGGGTAGGGATAGGAAACAATGGTTTTCTGTCCAGTATCTTCAGCAAGGATTATTTTTCCTCAACAGGTGCTTGGACAGCCAATTGTAGCATTACACACTCGTGTAGACCGGCAGTCTTTCTGTATGGAGAAATAATGTTATTTTCTATATGATATAAAGTGGGAGGAATTTGGGATCCATATAATGGGCCTGTTAGACTATATTTGTTAGCCTTGTTTGGGGTTATAGACCCACTGTGCCTGAATAATATAAAATTTGGGGGGGTGTGGTGCTTAAACAATGGGAATTTATTGGCTCATGGTTTTGGAGCTAGAAGTCCAAAATCAAGGTGTCAGCAAGGTGATGCTTTCTCTCAGAAGACTGGGGCATTCTGGGGCTGGTTGTCAGCAATCCTTGGTCCTTGGCTATTCTGTCACATGGCAATGCACATGGCAGCCTCTCCTGGCTTCTCCCTTCTCTTCCAGGTTTCCTTGACTTCCAGTTTCTATGTGGCTTTCTCTGTGTGTGTGACCTTCCTTATAAGGCCTTCAGTAATAGGATTAAGACCCATCGTGAATCAGCTGCTAACTGAAGTAACCTCATCAAAATATAAATTAATATAAATTTAAAACCTCAAAGCGTGAGGAAGAAAAAAGCGGGGGCTGTAAGAAAGCGGGGGAAAACGTGAAAAGAGAGCCAGGTGCAAGGGGTGGGTTTGTTTGGATTCTGATTCAAGAAGGCCAACTATGAGAAGACACTTTAGAGGCAATCAAGGAAATCTGAATGTGAACTGGGTTTTGGGTGATACTGGGGAATTCTTGTAAATTTTATGCATCCAGTAGTGGCTCAGTGGTTATATTTTTAAAAATACAGTCCTTAGCCACTACATATGCTTGTTTATGTATTTATATGTCATGGTAGTATTAATGGATGGTATGACATTACTATTTTTCTGCAGAAAAATGAACACAAAAATGAAATTAAGAAACCACTCCATTTATAATAGTATCAAAACATTAAATACTTAGAAATCAATCTAAGAAAAGAAGTATAAAACATGTACTCTGAAAACTAAAAAACATTGTTGAAAGAAATTTAAGACCTAAATAAATGGAAAAACATTCCATTTTAGAAGACTTAAATAACCAGAAAGACATTTCACCTGAAGATTTGATATTGTCAAGATGGCAATATTCCCCAAACTGATCTATAGCTACAGTGCAATCCCTATTGAAATACCACCTGCACTTTAGGCAGAAATTGACAAGCAAATCCTAAAATTTATATGCAAATGCAAGGGACAAAATAGACAAAACAGTCTTGAAAAAGGAGAACAACATTAGAGCATTCATCCTCCCTGATTTCAAAATTTATTACAAAGTTACAATAATTAAGACAGTGCAAATAGACAAATAGATCAATAGAATAGAATTCAGAGTCCAGACATAAACCCTCACATTTATGGTCAATTGATTTTTGACAATGATACTAAGACAATTCAATGGGGAAAAAATAGTCTTTTCAACAAATGGATCTGGGACAACTGGACATCCATATGCATATCCAAGCCACACAAGAATTAACTCAAATGGATCATTTGACTTAAACGTAAGTGCTAAAACTATAAAACTCCTATAATAATACATAGAAGCAAATCTTTTTGACCTTGGGTTAGGCAAAACCTTCTTAGATATAAAATCAAAAGCACACGCAACAGAATTAAAATAGATGAATTGGACTTCATCAAGAATAAAAACTTTTGTGTTTCAAAGGGTAGCTTCAAGAATGTGAAAAGATGATCCATAGAACAGGAGAAAATATTTTGAAACCATAGATCTGATAAGGGTTTAATATCCAGAAAATATAAAGAACTCATACAAGTCAATAACAAAAAGACAAACAACCCAATTTTAAAAATGGGCAAAGGATTTGAATAGATATTTCTCCAAAGAAGATATACAAGTTGCCAAAAAGCATATGAAAAGATGCTCAACATCATTAGCCACCAGGAAAATGCAAATCAAAACCACATTGCCATACCACTTCACATCTACTAGAATGACTAGAATCAAAAAGAAGGGTAATTTCAAGTTTGGGGGAGTCTGTGGAGGAATTGGAGCCCTTACACACTGCTGGTGGGAATGTAAAATGGTACAGCCACTTTGTAAAACACACTGGCAGTTGCTCAAAATGTTATCAATTCTACTTCAACTCCTAGGCATAGACCCAAGAGAAATAACAATTTATGCCCATACCAAAACTTGCACACAGATGTTCATAGCAGTATTATTCATAATAGCCCCCAAATAGAAACAACCCAAATGTCCAGTTAATTGGTGAATGGATAAATAAAATGTGGTGTAGCCATACAATGGAATATTATTTGACAATTTAAAAATGGAAGTACTGATAGACGTTTAAAAAAAATGGATAAACCTTGAAAACATTACACTAAGTGAAAGAAGCCAGTCATAAAAGACTATATGTTGTATGAATTCATTTATATGAAATATTCAGAATTGGCAAATCTATGGAGACAGAAAGTAGATTAGTGGTTGCCTGGGGCTGGGGCAAGGGTATGTGTTGGGAAGCAATGGGGAATGACTGCTAATGTCATGGGGAATTTTTCTGGAATGATGAAAATGTTCTAAAATTGATGTAGTGATGGTTAAACAGTTCTGAGAATATATGAAAAACCATTGAATGGCACACTTTAAAAGGGTGAACTGTTTGGTATGTAAATTATGTACCAATAAAGGTGTTAAAACTTTTTTTTTTTTTGCAGAAAAAAGTGAGAAGATAGAGTTGAAGCATGAACAGCAAAATGTTTTAATGTTTCCATATTTTTAAAAGTTAAAAAGAAGCACTAAACAACCAGAGTTTGAATTCAAAGTCTAATTTTAAATTAAGTCTGGAATAAATTCTCATGATATATAATAAAATATTGACCTTGTTTTAATGTACATAGAAAATGACTGGCAAAGACTTTGCCAGATGTTCTAAAACAGGGAACCATTAAGGGGTCCCCAGGGTGAGAGGCTCATTCCCGCTTGGTCCTTTGTTGTACTACGAAGTCACAAAGTCATGGATTCATCAAATAGTCATCCTGTTCAGACCCTTCCCAGAACTGAGGAAAGACAGAGGGAGTTGCCTAAGCTTCCTGCCTTTCACAAGATTCTTGTAAGGACCAACTGAGACAATGTGTAGGAAAAACTTTTATAAATCCTTTGGATTAAGACCACAGCATCCAAAATACCTGGACTTGAACCTCAGTTTTGCCACTTTCTAGCTATGGCTGAATGGATGTGTCTAATTCCCCTGAGCCTCAATGGAAGTGAAGATACCACTAGCCTCTTAGAGTGGTTACGAAAACTAAATGAACCAGCACTATCCCAGCCTCTCCCAGAATGGGAATTCAGTAAATGTGAGTTCACTTGTACCCACCGTCTTAGTAACAGAACACGTAAACTACCCAGTGGAGCCTGCGTATGGACTCGAGTGCAAAATGTTAAATAATACCATTTCAAGATTTTTAAAAAATTAATCCAATTTGTAAAACGTGATTTGAGTTATTGCCTGCAGGGGGGACATTTTCATGGGCTCTGCAGTGTAAAACAGTTCTGTTTGGAAAGTTTAAAAGGTGCCAAGAGTAGGATGATGGAGGCTTCTGGGTCTAATTCCACCTGAAGACGTTGCTTATGGGCACCCAGTGTTTTAAAAAATTGAATTTGAATGGCTTTATTTAGGGCACCTCTCCCCAGCACCCCACAGATGCTGCCATTTGCTATTGTCCAACCTCGGGCCCATTACCCATTTACATCACTGCTGTCCCTGGAGGTGATCGAGTTTCATGCTGTGTAATTTCTTTGTTGGCTATCCAACTTTCCTCTTACAAAAGTTTAGAAAGTCTCTTTTCTTTTAAAAACTTTTCAAGTTTTATGAGGTTTTAAAAATTATTTTCAATACTTACAAAAGAACCCTCTAAACTATTTTAAAAGATGATACAGGCCAACACTGTCCCAGTAGAAATACAATGCAAGCCACACATGTAATTTTAAAGTTTCTAGTAGCCACTTTAAAAAAGTAAATGAAAACAGGCAAAATTCATTTTAATAAAGCATTGCATTCAACCCAATATATTCAAAATATTATCCTCTCGACATGGAATGAGTATAAAATTTGGGATGTTTTACATTCTCTTTTTTAGACTGTCTTTGCAATCTGGTGTGTAAGTTTGCATTTACCGCACAGTCTATTCGGCATAGCCAGGTCAAGTGCCCCGTTGCCACACGTGGCTGGTGACAGCACTGTTACAATCAATGATAAATGATTCAATGCAAGGCCTTGCAGGAAGAAGTGATGCTATAGAGGAAAAGAATATCCACATTAGAAAAGGATTTAGGTGGAAGATTCTGGGCTTTGTGGCCGTGGTAGTAACCATGGCTCTAATAAAGCTTGAGAAGGAGTGAAACTCAGATCAAGTCATTCCAATATGAAGGAGGGAGAGGGGCCATTTAGGACTTTATTTCAGCTGCAGTTCTGCTCCTCTTTCCTCCTCTATGTGGATTAGGGGTAGGAGACACATTGAAGAAAAAGCAGACAAAGAAGAGTAAAAGATGGGATGGAGAGAACTCCATTCTTAGTACTTCTCTCCTCCAAGCCCTGCCACTAAATCACCACTGGCCTTAAAGGGTCCCAGGCCAGGCTGGGTCCCAGGAGGCTGGAGAGGAGTTTTCCTCCCACTCCTGCCCTCCCCTCCCCACCTCCGAGGCAGTCTTCTCTATCTCCCAACAACAGGCCTTCTGCCTCTGCTATTCAGGGAATATTATGTTCTCCCAACTGTGATATTTTGGGTCTTTTTGGCAGGAGGTGGCGATGAGCAGGGGTGGAAATAACTCATGAATGTTCTCTGAACAAGGAACCAGTGAAGTACAGACATCTGGCCCCAGGATTTTGCTGGCTCCAGGGACGCCACTGGAAACCCACTAACACTAATTGCTTTCACGTCTGCTCCCGTTTCTAGTGGAAATAAAATGCCTCTCTGGCTAATGGAAAATGAAAGGCCCGCTGGCTGTGTGTTTACCACATTACCTAAGAGCTCTCTGTGCCACCACTCCTCCCGCTGCCCCCACCTGAAACCTTCGGGCACCGCCTGTGAGCGCTGTACTGGGACAGGGCAACAGCTCTCCAGGAAGGCTGCCTTCATTCCAGCTAGGGTTGTGGGCCCCTCGGGGCTAGGCTAAACAGATGGGAGGGGAAGGCAGAGAGAGAACATGAAGGAATCCTACTTGCTTTTTAAAAATGGTGGGTTTTTTTAACTTTCATGTTGAAATAATTTCAGACTCAGAGAACAGTTGTAAAAATAATATAAACCCCATAAGAGAACCCAGAATACCCCCATCCCATCAGATACGCAAAGCCACTAATTTTAATATCTTTCTACCTTTGCCTTATCATTCTATCTACCTATCTACTCACTCATCCATCTATCCATCCATCCATCCATCCATCCACCCATCCACCCATCCATCCATCCACCCATCCATCCATCTACCTATTTTCTGAACATTTGAGAGCAGGTTGCACACATCATACTCCTTGAACACATAATAGTTCCATGTACATTTCCTATGAACAAGAGTACTCACTTATGTAACCACCTTAAGTGCAGTTATCAAGTTCAAGAAATCTAACATTGATAAAAAACTTACAGTCTATATTCCATTTTTTGTGCCAATAATCTCCCTTTGAGTTTTTCCTCCTCCATTCTTAGATCCCTTCCAGTATCATGTATTGCATTTAATTATTATCTCTTCAATTTCTCTTTCTTCTTTAATTGTAGAAACATATCTCTTTCCATCCAACCCCCCCCCAAGCATACCATTCAGTGAGTTTCCCTTCACCCCAAGCAGAAACCTTATATTCATTTTGCTTTAACTCCCCTTGCCCCTGCCCCCTGCCCCCCATCCCTGGTAACCAGTACTCTACTTTGTGTCTCTATGAGCTTGCATATTCTCTGATATTTTCTTTGTGGTTACCATGGGGCTTAAGTTTAACATCCTAATCTAGAACAATCTCATTTGGTTTGATATCAACTTCATTTCAATAGCATACATAAGCTATGTTCCTATACCCTTCCATCCCCCATCTTTATGTAGTTCTTGTCACAAGTTACACATTTACACATTATGAGTCAAAACCATTGATTTGTCATTACATTTTATGCATTGTCCTTTTAGATACTGCAGGAAGTGAAAAGTAGAGTAACCAATAAAAAATACAACAGAACTGGCATTTATATATGGTGAGCATTTGGATGTATATATCCATGACTATTGTTACAGGTGGGAAGTTTGCAGCCATTATTTCTTTGAATATTCTCTCTGTCCCTTTCTGTCCTTCTCCTCCTTCTGGGACTCCCACAATGCATATGTTGGTTTGCTGGTACTTGACTGCTCTCCACAGCATTCTGGAGGGCATGTTCGGAGATGTCAAGTCCCCAAGGCCATCACCAGACAGAGGCAGACATTCATGCCCCCAAGTTACTCTGCTCCCTCCAAAAGATGAACCAGGGGTCTGCACTGGGAGTGCCAGCTCCATGCCAGCCAGTGAGGAGTGGGGAAGAGCCATCGAGGGTGCCAGGAGAGCCTGCAGCTTTTAAGAAGTCCTTTTCTTGATTCGATACTCACCCTGTTACTGCAATCCTTTAACTATTTTCTGGAGCTTTGAGAAACATATTTCTGCCAGTTCTTGCTGGCTGTTCAGAGCTTCTGTGGGGGGATGGAGCCCTGAAGCTTTTCCCCTACTTGCTTTTAGTTCATGCTTCCAGGAATATTTTTAAATCTCTTACTTGATGCTAAATACAATGATCTAGAGTAGATCATTGAACCTCAGGTGCAGAATTCAGTTTTACTGACAGAGGAAGGAAAATGCAGGTCCGGCTGAAATTGGGGTTTAGAAAAGTGGACCTTCAACCCACTGGGCTTAATACAGTTGTCCTTTAAAAGGTTTTATGGCCAGATCACTGGGAAGCCTTCTTTAGCAGTCCTGTTCTGGCTTGGGTGCCTGTGTTTGGCCCCTGGTAGGGTTTATTATATAGTATGGTAACTAGATCCCTGTCTATCTCCCTGCTGATGGTTGACAGCGATTACATCTTACACCCACTCTATCTCCAGCACCTAGCACAGGTCCTGGCAAATCATAGGTGTAGCAGAGATCCCCAAATGTCCCTTCCCTTCCCCCATCAGTTCTCCCACTTCTTTTCCAGTAATAGAAACACTTATTTTTATTGGATCCATGGTTGCCCCAAATAAAAACTACATTTCCCAGCCTCCCCTGCAGTTAAGTATGGCCATATGACTAAGTTCTGGCCAATGGGATGCGAGTGAAAGTGATATGTCAACTTCCCATGGTGCAATTCCCCATCTCCCCCTTTCTTGTGTTGATAATGACAGGGGGTGAAGCCATATTGGGGGTTATAGGCAAGGAGCAATGAAATGAAATGAAGGATCCTAGATCCCAGACACAGTAGAGCTGCCAGACTACTTACAGATGAACTACTATGTGAGAAAAAAGTTGCTATTTCAGATCTGGGTTACATTAGCTGAAATGATATGTTTAGGACTTATTTGTTGAAGAGTTACCCTTAAAATAGGTTACCCCACTACTTGGCTTTCACTTGGAGGGCAACCCCTTGCTCTGCCTACCTTGCTTACTGCTGAAGTGTCTTACTTCACTAACTAGACTGTACGTTTCTGGGCTACAGGGACTACGACTTCCTCTTCACCTTCCTTTATGGCTAGATCCAGAGCACCCCTTCTTGGCAAGACTGGCTCAGGCACTTGGAAGAAAGGAAACCACTCAAAGTAAAGTCCTTTTATCATGTCTCTTTCAAGCGGCTTCGAGACACAAGTGTTACAAATGGCTGAGGAAACTGTCCGTGATGGGAGTTCGAAGGCTTAGCTAAGAATCAAACACTTCTTCAAAGCAGAGATGGGGTCTCTGCCCAGCGATACAGTTCTAGATTAGCAAACTTTGGAAAAATTCAAGATCAAACGGCGCTCAGAAGATCAGCTATTACAACAGGACTAAGCCAGATGGCTTTTCCTGAGTCACTGGATTTCATCAGGAGAGAACTGCCAACACAAACCCTTTGTTTAACTTAGATGGTGATGAAATAAATAGGTTGGCTCCAACTCAACCATCCTCCTCACCCACCCCCATACTTACCCAACTGACTCTCCAGGATTGCCCAAGCAGGGAGCAGAAGTTCACAGAATATCTCTTCTTGGGTCAGCTCCCAAAAGATGGGAGTGCTTGGCTTTGCTCCCAGAAAGACCATGATCTGGCGAAGGTATGTGAGAAATGTGCCCTTCCCTACGTAGCACTGCAGAAGGAGAGAGTAGAGCAGAGATCGGAAGCAGCATTTGTCCTCCGTGTGGAGAGTGTTTATGGGCTGACATGGTCTCTCTCTTTCTCAGGACAAAGCCACCTGATCACAACACAATTGAACATGACCTTGGGTTGGCCTGTGGCAGGCAGAGGTTAATTTCTTTTCCTCCTTGGGGCAGGACCTAGTTCCAACAGTCTCACTTTGCCTAATTAAATTTTCTGCACAATGTGGCAAGCCTTATCTTGGCCAGGAGGCATTAGCCTCCCCTACTTCCTCCCTGCTGTTTGAAGTAGAAGTTTGATGAGTGGCCGAGTCTGCCTAAAAACAATGTGGGTTGTGAAGACAAAGTCGTTTTTCTCACTGTCCAAGGTGGCTGCTGTTCCAGTAAAAACTGTTATTGCCTTGAGGTTCTCCCCAGGAGACCTGGCGGGGACAGAAGGTGAAGCAGCCGTGTAAAGGAGCTCAGGTGAACAACACAGGACCTGACGGAAAGTAGGCCAGTGGATAGAAATAAAATCCAGCCACAGGGGAACAAAAGACTTAATAAATAAGAGAGAATCCCATGTCGAGCCCAGTCCTCAAGCTCTGGCCCCTCTGTGCTTTCTCGAATCCTGGGATGATATATTTGTTTACTTATTTATTCATTTTTTTTTGGAAGACTTTATTGTTTTTTAGAAAAACGCCACATGCTCATTTTTTAAAGTCAAACAATCCAGAAAAATCTGAAGAAGTAAATGAAACCCAACACCCATCAAACATAGCCATCATTAAATTAGGTGGCTGTCATTCCAGTTACCTCTTTATGTGCACCTACAGGTAGGAAAATGGATAGATTTACAGGGAGAACTAATTTTCAAGGGAGTATACCACATACTATCTTTAATAAAGAAGAGTCTGTTATTTGAATTTAACAGATTTTTTAAAAGAAAGAATGTGAAATGAAACGGAATCTGCTGTGTTTCTGAAATGTTACAGGCTTTTAGCAGGGCAGGATTCTGAAGGATTCATGAACGTCCAAGGCCAAATGAGGTCAACCACATCAGGAACACAGGAAAATAAAGCCTCAAGCCCCAAGCGACTTAAAAATGTTTTCTTTGGAATTCTTTGAATTCAGATAAGGGTAGCAAACTACTCTGGAATCAGTGCTCTGGCTGCCCGGTGCCCTGGAAGACACAATGCAACTGACACATGCTTGTGTTTGGTTGTGTTATTGGGCCTTTTACGAAGGGACCAGCTACCTCCTAGCAGTTGGTATAGCCTGACAACAACAATGAACGCAGGAAAGAAGTGGCTTTAATCACTTACTGCGCTAATATGAGGAACCATCTGAAAGCTCAGAATCAGTCCCAGAACTCAATGGGATTTATCAATGTAAGTCTGACCAGTTTGTACCTAAGACTTTGAAAAAGAGGAGAAGAAAGAAGAAGGAGGGCAGGGTTAAGAGACATGCTTCATAACCTTGACACCAAGAGGCAAACCATTCCCAACCTCTTCTCTCTCAGGCAACTAAGTGTCATATCATTATGCACACAGCAAAACAGAGTCTAACCTCAAGGAGACAGTGGGGACTGTTTTCACAGTAACAAGGAAATCCTATAAACAGTCATTCCTCATTATTCACTTACTTGCTAAAATCTATTTGTAACTCCCAAATCAATACTTGTGCTCTCACAGTTATTCGCAGACACGGGCAGAGCAGTGAAAAATGTGTGTTGCCCCACGTGTGTGTTCCAGCCGAGGTCAAAGAAGGCAACACTCTGCCTTCTTGTTTTAGCTCTCATACTGTAAACGAGTGTCCTTTTGGGAGTATATTTAGTGCCGTATTTTTCACACTTTTGTGCTTCTTCTTAGTGATTTTGCTGTGTAAGATGAACCCCAAGTGTAGTGCTGAAGTGCTGTCCAGTGTTCCTAAGAGCAAGAAGGCTGCGATGTGAAAATATGTGTATTAGGTGAGCTTTGTTCAGGCATGAGTTATAAAGATGTTGGCAGTAAGTTTGATGCTGGTGAATCTAATATATTAAATAAGTTGTCATTAAACAAACACATGAAATAAGGTGGTGTATTGTTTTATTGGACATGTTATGACAGAAGCTCTCAGGAAACTAACCCTGTATTTCTCCAGTGTCCGCAGAGATTTATTAGGACTTAACTACCACAAATAATGAAACTATATGATGCAGCCTCAAGCTGTCACCAGGAAGAGTCCAAGGCCCTACAAACTGCCAAGCCCTGTGAGTGCACTGTCATCCCTTCGTGGGACGACCGACTGTCAGAAGGCAGGAGCTGCAAGGCAAGGGAGAGGTCACAGGCAAAGGGACACCTAGGAATAGAGAAGGAAACAGCAGGCTCCAAGCACCGGCTAAGTCCAACCTGTTGCTGGCAGGCCTGGCTCCTTCACGATCCCCGGGGAACCGACAACATCAGCTATCCCTTAGCATCCCGTTTCGATTTGCTACCTGTTTTCCTCTAATGCAGTTAAAGAGTTTCACCTGGAGAACCTCCTTTCCATGTGGAAAAGCACCCCCGCAGATGCAGGCCTACATCCCGGTCTGTGACAGGAGCCAGGCTCTAGCGTGCAGATACACCTCTACGTTTTCCTCTCTTCAATGAAGTGGGATGACACCTTCCCATAACCTGCTCGTTGGCATTAGTTCTAGTGAAAAACCCAGGGAGAGCCTTGACTTAGGAAGCAGCATAGGGAAGTTCAAAGCACGGGCTTTGGGACGATACTGCCTGGTTCAAATTCTAGCTCCGCGGCATTTAGCTGTTTGAGTCAAATCACTCGACTGTGTGCCTCTGTTCCCTGGCCTGTCAAATGAGAAATATAATAGTAGATACCTTAGAGCTATTACAGGGATTGAAGGAGATAATCCAGGCAAAGTGCTTAGAGCAGTGTCCATACACAGAAAAGCTCAAATATTAGCTAGGATTACCATTACTACCACCAAGCACACAATCAGCTTTAAACACAAGCTATGCTATTTATTTACTCTCTTAAACTCTTTTTTTTTTTTTTTTTAAATAAGTTCTAAACTCACAGGACAGTTGCAAAAATATTGCAAACCCCATACAGAGAACTCCGGCATAGCCACTACCCAGATACCCAGATAGCACCAGTTTTAACATTTTGCCACATTTGCCATATCACTCTATCTCCATCTAGCCATCTGTCCATCCAGCTAGCTGTCTATCTCCTTAGCCCAGCGGATATTCAGGCCAGTATGAACCAGTGTTATGGGGAAAATACAAGTAACGTAACCTATGGACTATAGTTAACAGCAATACTGTAATATTCTTGCGTCAATGCCAAAGATGTGCTGTGTTAATAATAGGGGGGTGTGGGGAAAATATGCCAAATGTATGCTATGGACCATAGTTAGTGGTGATAGTCTGATGTTGTTATGTCATAATCTGTAACAAATGTTCCACAACAATGTAGTGTGTTGGTGAAGGGTTGTTGTATGGGAATTCTACACATGTGCATGATTGTTTTGTAAATTCACAACTTCTGTAATAAAAGTGTATTTTAAAAAAAGAAGTGGCGTCAGCTCTGATTGGTCTCTGCCCACATCATATCAGTTGTAAAATATTTAAAACATTTTTAACATCCGCCTCCTCCCTTCCAATTATTAGTTTTATTCCAGTGGTGCCGGCCCTTGGATCGAAGAAGCAGCCTTTGGCTACAGAAATTAGCAAGAACATCTCTGCTGCTGTCTGTCCCCATCATCTTGCCTTTCCTTCTGGGTATCCACAGTTTAGGGCTCCATGTGCTCCGAGTACTTCCCCTTCCTTCCTCTGAAGCATTAAGCAAAGTTTTGATGGCCAAGTACAGTGAGGAGCTGGAAGAGGTGCCTTTGAGCAATTATCAAGCGCTCATCTGAAAAAGCCCCCCAGGATCCTGTCTGCATCTCAGAGTGTCTTTCTCTGCAGGACTTGCCAGGGTTGGTATGGTGATGAGCACACTCGCTGTTTGCTCAGCACCGTTCAGTCTTTCGAGCAGCCTCTGCAGCACCCACTGGGCACACGAGCCCAGAGAAATCTGAGCGGGGCGTGAACTCATACCACAGCGGCGAGGAAACCCCCTGGGCTCTGCCACTGAGCTCACCTTTGCCAAAAAACTTCCCCCTGGAAAACCTGCACTCAAGGCTCATGTGCTGCTTGACCCTGTGCTTCTCCACCCACAGAAAGCCTCCTGCGAGGTCGCTGGCCACACCATCTGGAGCCCTTGACCCTTCATGCTCTCTGGGGTAGCAGAGGAAGCAGCAGGGGTGACAGGCACTGCGGGGACTGGGCCACCTGCTTGCTAGGGACTGGTGAGCCTGCTGGTCACCTCCAGTTCTCTCTCGTGCCACCAAGGGGTGCAATCCTACCCAGAGTGGGCCTGCAGGGATGCTCCTCGTTCCGGAGGGCAATAAAGAAGTGGCCAAGAAAAGCCAGTACAATTTTTTGTGGTGTACGGGTTCTTAACCTTTTTTTGCTCCACCGACCCCTTTGCCAGTCAGGGGAAAACCACGGACCCCTTACTAAGTCCACATTAATTAATTAATTAATTATTAAATTAATATAATAATTAATTTAATAAATATATCACACCCACACCAACGCGTCCCCACAAGAATAACCTTCTTTTGAATTTCAATTCAAGCTCACGGACCCCTTGTTAAGAACCCCTGTTCTAGTGGAAGGTACTCATAGGGCATTCCCGCACCAGAAGTGCAGGGAGCCCCAGCTGACTATAATTTAGCACTTTAACTCTCTTAACCCAAGGTAAGCCAAGGGTGAGGCAGGCTGAAAAGAATGTGCATTCTTTGGCCAAAATGGTGGGAAAAAGCCCCCCAACTCTGAAGCACGCATTGACCATTCCCTCGAGGGCTTCCCCAACTACCCGCTGGGAGCCATTGGGCAGCCCGTGCTGGTTCTCAAGCATGGCTGCAAATCATCGGACCTGCAGCAAAACCAAACAGCACAGCCTAGCAGATAAGAGCTTAAGGCTCTACCACGCAAACCAGGCTCAATCTCAGAGCTCAGTTTGGTTCTGGCCTTTGTACAGACTCATGGGAGCAGCAGTCACCTTAGCAATTATACAGCATAAAGACACCTGATAAAGAGAGGCCAGCATAAAATGCGTCAGATTGTCACAGCTTAAGAAAAAAGAAGGAACAACTAAAGAGACAAATGCAATATATGATGCAGGACGGAATCTTATAAGGGGGGAGAAAAGACTCAAAAGGACATTATTGGGACACATGGAAAAATTGGAATACCTGCATACACTGAAAGCTTTATATCAATGTTAAATTTCTTGAGCTTGAAAACTGTACTTAAAGTGGATCTTAGTAAATGTACATGGAAATATTATGCATTCAAGGAGCATGATGTATACAATCTCCTCTCAAATGTTCAGAAAATAGATAGATATGGGGGGGCGGGCAGCTAGAGAGATGGATTGATAGATGGAGAGAGAGATAGAATAATATGGCAAATGTTTAAATTGGTGAATTTGGGTATCTTAGAGGATGGAGTAGGCTGGAATTCAGAATACAGAGAATTCCATTATTTTTGCAATTGTTCTGTAAGTTTGAAATTAATTTTTTTTTTTTAAAGCACAAGATGGCTGGGCCCTTAAAACTCTCCCAAAAATCATGTTCCAGAGTCTACAGATGACGTTTTTGATCAGCTTTACAGTTGCCAAAGCAAACCACATTTGCTCTAAAAAGAGATAAGGGCTTTCAATACCAGTCTAAAGTGGATTTGTGTTCACAGTTAGAAGCCTGCCACTTAAGCTGAGATTATTCTGCTCCCTAGTCAAACTCGGTGGTATTAAACTACTTCCAAGTACCCACCAACATGCAAATGGAAGAAAAACAGAGCATGGGCATGCAGTCTAGGTGGGGAAAAAAAGATGTGCATATTTGGAAATGACTCGAGGCTGGAATCCAGTCACCCTGGCTGGAGTGCAGAATGGGTGACATGGGCTGTGAGTGCTTGAAGATTTCAGAGTGGCAGAACCAGCCAACGCCACTGCCAATCTGACCAAGAGAACAAAATTAGCTAGCAAGGTCTGAAAAGGCCAAAGAGCTGAGCTGCTTGTCCCAGGGAAGAGTTAAGACTTCAGACCCTGGCAGGAGAGGCCTCAGAGTTGAAGAGAGCACCCGAGGGAGCCATTCAGCTGGGGTTCAGTTACCAGTCCCCATCACTACTTGCTAAATGTGTACTCTTGAGCCCCTCATGTGGTTTCTCTATGCCTCTATAGCTTCATCTGTAAAATGGAAACCAATAAACAATACCTTGGTGGAGAGAACTTAAGCATTGTTGTGGCTGGCACAGAGTGAATGCTTGAGAAATGCTGCCTTTTACTATCATGAGATTAATAAAATAATTAATTGCTTAATACTAACTCCCTTTAGCTGATACCAGGAATCAGGATATTCAGTCTAAGTCAAAAGATAGATTATGCAATTCCACTTCTAGGTATGTACTCCAAAAGAATTGAAAACAGGAGCTCAGATACTAGTACACTAATGTTCATAGCTGCATTATTCACAATAACCCAAAGGTAAAAGCAACCCAAGGGTCCATCAATCAATGAATGGACAAACAAAATGTGGTATATTCATGCAATGGATTTTATTCAGCTGTAAAAAAGAATGGAGTTCTGATATATGCGACAACATGGGCCAATCTCGAGGACATCATGTTGAGTGAAATAAGCCAGACAGAAAAGGACAAATATTGTATGATCTCACTGATAAGAAATATCTAGAATAAGCAAATTCATAGGGACAGAAAGTAGATCAGAGGTTACAAGGGGCTGGGGTGAGGGAGAATGGGGAGTTATTGCTTAGTGAGTATAGAGTTTTTGGTTGTGGTGATGGGAAAGTTTTGGTAATCGTTTTTTTTTTTAAAGGCAGATAAGGTAGCATAAGGTAATTTTAAACTAGTTTCTTTTGGGTGGGATGGGAGGGGAGGTCTTAGATCCCCATGAATACAGTGTTAGTCGGTTGTAAAATAAAGACCAGCTAATGCAGTGGCTTAAATCAGAATGAAGCCAGAGACCAGCACTGAAGAGAAAGCGCATCAGCCGTCATGTCCCAGGAAGTCTAGTGGCAGCGAATGAGCCTATGTGCTGAGACGATCGGTTCTTCACCCTTCACTGCTTCCATTCAGATTATCTCCCAGCACGGCTGCCCTCTTTGGTGAGAGCTCTTAAAAGTTTTCAACAGAGACTAGCCTGCGACCAAGCACCCAACTTTTCTCATGACCTCTTCAAGCCTGTCCCCCTCCCAGTTTTTGAAGACACAGGTGTCCTCACGAGACAGTTCTAGAACACTTGGCTATGAGAAATATAGCCTTTCTTTGCCAGCCAGTCGGCCCCTCAACCCACAGAGCCCCCTCAGCACTGACACCCCCTCCAAGGGAGGGCCTTATCTTTATTACCAAAAGTTCAACTGTTGTTGAAATGATGCCCCTCGCCACGCGGGAGTCACCCACCTCCTCGACCTGCCTTGTCTTGGCCACTCGGGCCAAGGTCTCAGAGAGTGGACGCTGTTGGGTGCAGGTCAGCCCTGCGGGTAGCTTCAGATGGGATCCTACCCACCCCTCCTCTTTCCTCAAAGTGAGGCTTCCGTCCACTTCCTGGATCAGAAGGTATTTGAGTTAACTTCCACGGGGCATCAGATAACAAATCACACCCTCCGTGGGTCTGGATTCGGTAGCTGGACTAGTTATTCAACCTTTTTGAGCCTCCATTTCCTCAACAGATGAATGTCTGTTTTGGACTGTGGAGATGATTAAATGAAATAAATACCAAGTGCACGTTTGCGTTTGGCACAAATGACTGTCATTTGCCTAACCTACCATTAGCTCTATTATCTCTATGGCTATTATAATTAGCGTCTAGTTTTCTGTTCGCTCACTCAACAAGCCTTTGTGTGCCAGGCATACAGTAGTAAAAGACAGCCATGGTCCCAGCCCTCACGGGATCCACGACCTGGGGACGGGGGCAGTCAACAAACAGGTAAACAAAGAGAGAAAGATCATTTCAGGTCGTGGAAGTGCAGTGAAGGAGACAAATGAGGTTTTGTCAGAGAGAGTAACGAGGGGAAGCTTACTTCGGGTAGAGTCATGGGGGACCGCATCTCTAGAAAAGTGACTTTCAAGGATGAGAAGAAGCCAGCCATGTGGATAGGAGGGGGCAGGGCACACCCAGAGGAAGGAACAGCACTTGTGAAGGCCGTGGGTGGGCAAGAGCGTGATGTCAGTGCACCTGGAGTGGCGGGTGGTGAGCTGGGGGAGTTGGGGAGGAGCTAGACCCACAGGCCTTCCTAATGAGTGGGACGGTGACCACTTAGTCAAAATAAAAGTTCTGAAGACAGAGAATTGGACCAGAAGCAGCAGTAATTTCTTTCTTTCTCATGAGAAAGGGCGCACATCCAGGCTAATGAAAGGGGGTGGGGTGGGGGGGAGCGCAGAACAAAGAATATATGTTGACCCTGACACAATGTCCCAGTTCCCTTCCTCCCTGCCCCACCCTTTTCCCCATTGGCCAGGGTCTAAGGGTTTACAATCTCAAGCACAAAAACTAGCCTAATCATGGAGTGACACCCTTACTGACGTGGGTTTCGGGGAGATGAGCTACAGGTGGGGAGTGTAGGAATGTGGGGGTTTAACTTGTTACGATTAGGATTCAAGCAAGAATGTGGGAGGGTTAGACAGGACCCAGACAGGAATGTGGGAGGGTGAGGCAGACGGGGAGCAAGGGATTTAGTCTGAGAAGAGACCACCTTTGTTCTATTTCTCTCACTAAGAAGTTTAACACTATCCTAAGGGTGATGGGGAGCCTCAAACAGTTTAATCGGGAGAGGGTAAATCATAGATGTACCGCACTCCCTTTAATTGTTTACAGTAAGAAAGTTATGTCTGCCCCTTACCGAGCACTCACTATCTGCCAGGCTCAGGGCTAAGGCTGTTATGCATTATCCAGGCGAGACACGGTGGCGATGGGCACCAGGGTGATGGGGATGGGGAGAGAAAGAAGTGGGCAGATTCGAAAAGTGTCTAGGAGGTAAGAGGGTCAGACCTTGCTGATAGAAGGAAAGGGGGCCCAGAGAACCCACCTCAGACGCTGCACCCGGCTCCTCAAACCATCCCATCATCATCGTCATCGTCATAATGCTCATTTAACCAAAGACTAAATCGATTAGAACCGGTCAATCAATTTATCAAGCTTTAATCAGTTAGATGCATTAATAAAGCACCTACTGTATACACTGCCCTTTGAACGGCCCTGTGCTAGGTTGTGCTCTAGGGTATTCCAGTATTCCATGCTGGAGCTCTCTGGCTTTACCTACTTCCAATGGCTTAGTCTAGAAATATTTTCCAGAAGAACCTGAGAATTGCTGAATGGCCCCATCGGTTTAAGTCAGCTCTGAGAACGAAGCCAGAGACTTAGTCTGAGGACACCAAGTCCTCGTGCTATTTACCAAAGCACAGAGCTGTGGTCCCCAGAGAGAAACCCGGCATTGAGGGGTTCTTATTGAGCACAGGCGTGAAGCAGCCGGTGGGGCCAAGACACAGGCACGGCCGACTCAGAACCAACCCCAGAACCCAGGGACAGCTTCTCTTAAACGCCCCAGGAAAATAATGGCCGGAACGTGGGCTCATTCAAACGCACCGGGAGTAACAATATCGGCTGCTGTGTCATCACTGAAACAATAAAGCGTGTCTGGACTGGAGACGTGCTGGGCAAGGATGAAGTTTAAAGAGTGGAACCCGCCCCCTCCGGGTAGTACACACAAATGCTCGTTTTAGCCTTCTGGAAAACACTGAGCGCTTTCATCAACGCATGGACGAGCTTCACAAAAACAGGCAGTAGGAGTAGTGATAAAAACAAGAGGGAAAAGGTGAAAGCCTTGGGTCTCGCAACCTCCTGCCTCCCGTGCCTGGGGAGAATGTGGTAACTTGTCGGCAAGGAGAGAGAAAGGTATCAGGCTTTATCTGATGTTGCTTTAGCCCAGTCCTGGACTGAGGTCACTTTTGGAAGCCAGCCATTCTCCTACTCAGGAAAACCTCACACCAAAGCCGCGGCGGGGAACGGGCAAGGCTATAAATCATAGCAAAATGGGCAATGCGAAAAAAAGAAAAGAAAAGAAGCCTGGAACTGGAAGAAACGGTCATCTCTCGGGTGGGTAACTGTCCCACTCTCGTTAATTACTCTCCTGGGATGCAAGAGTCCTACCAGACGCACAGTCTGATTGCCACATGGCTCATGAAGCCAGGGCCTTTTCCAGCAAAGGCAGCCATCGGGAATCAATCTTGCATGGACAAGGTCTTAATTTCTTATCCCAGGCTTCAGCCGGTTCATCTTTCCTCTGACAGAATGGGACAAGTCATGTAGCTTATGAGGTCACTGAAGATAATAAACGTGGAGATAAATGCAATGAAGAGGAATTTGCCATAAATTCAGACCTGGGACACCCCTTTATGGAATCTCTCTCCAGAAGCCCAGGGTATTTGTTTCATCTGCCACCTCTGCTCCTTATTCTGTATTCACACCATTAGCTTAGAGTTGTAAGATGTTCAAGCTGAAAGGCTTCTTAGAATCAAGCTGTCTAGTAGTGTTAACGATGAAGAAGCAGTCCCGGCAAGGACGAATGGCTCACAGCCACACGCTTGGCTTATGGCAGGGGTGGAACTAAAACTGAGATCTAGCGAGGCCCTTCCTGTTACACCGGGAAACCATTTTTCTGAAAAATTTCAATAAAGCAAAGCCCTAGAAGGAAGTCAGAGTTGGGAAGCTGAAAGGCATTCCAGATGCATCTTGGAGGTGTCAAGTCAGTGATTCCCGGTCAGATTGTATGGTTTGGGAGCTGTAGGTGGCTCCTGGTTTTGTGTTTTTCTTAAATTCTCATCCAGCAGAAGGCTGGCACGGAGAGAAAGAAACTGCTGCTTCTTGCTCAAGTCTAGGCCGCCGTATTGACCTTGTACTGAGTTTCCTGTTGAAGAAGGAACTCAGAAAGGAAGATTTGCATCGATTTGAGAGTTGAGCATCTTTTGAAAAGGACATGGATGGATGCAGGGATCATTGGACCTGGAGGTCCAGATTCTTCCTGGGAGGATGCTAGCGAGCTGCTTCTATCAGCTAGAACTCTACTCCCAAGAGACTGAGTTAAAAGGCGAATGACAGCCACCGTCTCTACAAAGTGTGCTCCCGAAAGGGCCGCTGCTCATGCTCCACGACTACCGCCATCGCATCTCAGCGGGATAGCTGCAGCAGCTACGTCTCCGTGCCACCACTCCAGCAGTCTGCTAGACCACAGCCAGAGCGGGCATCTCGAAATAGGAAATCAGAGCCTGTCGCTCCCCTGCGAGCAACCCTCCAATGGCTTTGCAATACATTTAGCATCGAATCCCAACTCCCTCCTGTGGATAGGGGGCACTCGGCCATCTGCCTGCCTCGGCTGCACTCCTCCCTATGTCATTCCCTTCCAGCCCACTGGCCTCCTTGCCATGTGTGGAACACACCCAGCACCCCCTCACCCCTTTACTCTTGCTTCCACCAGGAACACGCTGCCCTCAGACATGCACATGGTGGTCAGGGCACGGTCTGATCTGCTCACTGTCCTGTCGCCAGGGGCCAGGACAGCGGCTGGCCCAGAGAGTCACTCAGTCCACACCGGCTGGCTTGAATGGAACCGAATGCATGCCTTTAAATTAGGTCTAGATGGAGACCTGGGAGGAAGGCCGAAGGAAGAGGAAACATGATTCCTACTGGAAAACCCAAGACCAGCGGGGCCCTCCGGCTTCTTCCTATACCCAAGTCGGTTTCTGAATACGTATGCCATCCGCCCGTGCAGTTCCCTTTCCAAAGGGTGACAACCAGGCCTCAGATGCACGTGACACCGAGTCCTGGCAGTGGAGGCCCAGAGGAACGGGACAGAAGTCAAGGCTTCCCCACGGAAGTGGACTTCACGCTGCACAGAGCCCCAGTGTGGCCCCAACTCTCGGGCATCTTGCAGAGGATGACTCCATCCCCTCTGCTTCCTAGATGCAGCTAGCTGGGCATGGAATGCTAAGAGAGTGACAAGTGGAAGAGAACAAAAGAGGAAAGAGAGAAACTGTCACCAACCAAGATGGACCCACAGCCCTCCTGAAGGTCTAACTCCATGAGAGTTAGTCCTTCCAAAGCAGGATCTCCTGATGCAAAGCTCTGCCTGTTCATTTGCATCACAAGGAAACCCAGTAAAAGAAGTACATCTTTTTTCCCTAAGCCTCTAGAATAAACTTGATCGAGTATTTATGTTAAATTTCAAGATTTCTTTTTATGCAACAAAGGACTGATTTTTTCCGGGCCTTTCAGAGGAAGGAGGCACAGGCATGCTCCTCCTTTGTGTGGGAGGGGAGGGGAGCGCCAAAGCAATGCAGCAATGTGTTTCCAGGGTGGTCTTTTAAAATTCCAGACCCAGTAACTGTACTTAGAAGAATCTGATCAAAACAGGATGTCATAAATCAGACAAAAATTTATATGCAAAGATACTCCTCTAAAGCACTATTTATAACAGGAAAAAGAAGTTGAAAACAACCTAAACGTCTAAGAATGATAATGTGTGTACAATTCCCAGAGCCTGGCACACAGTTGGTCCTCAATAAAAGATAGGTATAAAATTTTTGTTATGAATAAAGAAAGTGTGGCCCATCTATATTTTGATTATTTTGAAGCTTTTTTCCCCTCTACTGGTGGTGTTGTATGCTTTTAGAAGTATCTGAGCAAAAGGGAAAAGAAATAGCCTTTCAGCAGGAGACTTTATATTCACTTGTATTTTCAGAAAATCTCCATCAACTTTTTTCCACTACCCGAGTCTACGTATCTGACAACTGTACAAAAAGCATATGCTATCCACCAGGTCTGTTCTCTCCATCCTAACCACTGCAGGCTTCATTAGCCTCCCATCTGAGAGGCAGGTGAACATCATTCCATAATCCAATCAGTTTTTCAGCATCTGTTATGGTCGAAGCCCTGGCTAAGATGGATGTCTCCGGAGGGGATGCTCAGACCCCTGGGCTGGAAGCCCATCCTGTCTAAAGAGGGTCTCCCAGGAGGGGCTGGAAGGGTTTGCTGGGCTAGTACAGGCTCCCCCCAGGGCCATCAATCAAACGGACACAGACATTTGAGATGAGTATGTTCTGAAAGGCTGGTTTCTTCCTCTGGGAAGCGCCAGCGGGCAAGAATCTAAAATTGCAAGCTATAATTCCTTCAAGGAGAAATTTATCCAAGGAAGGGAAAAATAATTCAATAGTCTTTCAGGAAACGAGAGAATGGTTGGGACCCCTCCCCCTCATAGGTTTTACACCTCTGCACACACACACGCACATACACACTCTCCCTCACACACACTCATTCACACACACATGCCATGCGTGCACACAAACACACAAAAGCATGCACAGAACTCACACTCGTGCCAAACAAACACATGCACACATGCACACAAACACATGCCATTGCCCTTTCTCTAATCATGCCCTTCTCCAAATAAGGCTGTACTTCAACTCTTAGGTGACAACAAAAAGAACAGGAAACTTACTTTTGCAGTTTGTGATGTGAAAACTCCAAGTGGAACCAGAGGCCCCTGGGTCCTGCCCAGCTAGAGTCGCAGAAGAGAAAAACAGACTTTGCAGAGTCAGAGAATGGTCCCGCAGGAAGAGATTCGAGGGACCATCCACCCTATAGAGGAGGTTTTCAGAGTGATAACTGGGGTCCCCAAGAAGCTACATTGAAAGGCTCCATTTCCTTCCCAGCCCTAGACCCAGACATCACCCAAAAATCTTCTCCTTCTTCCCCTCTCCCACTTCCCCCACTTACTTGTGGCTTATTTTAAATAACACAGACAGAAGCAGACAATTCCCCCAAAAGGGGAGGTGCATACTTGTCTACACTTCGACTCTTTGGGAGTAAGTCACCAGCAGCTTTAGATGGAAGAGAAGAAAAAAAAATAAAGAAAAAAAGAAGCCCACATTCCTTTTGATTCAGATCATTTCCATCTCAGTAGGAAGCATGTGTTCATCCAGATACCAGTGGGCTGGCTCCTTTGTTTAAACAAAAGCCTTTCCTGAAAGCTGCAGGGAACCAGGGGACAAGAAGTCTTAGCAAGAATTTTCTCTCAGTGGAGGTGGGAGGTGCCCTGGTGAACCTGCCGTACTCTGGTTTGACAGTCCTGGAAATGTAGCTAGTAGGGTAGACTTCGTGTGAATGCATGCCTAACCATTTCACCAGAGGGGCTATTTTAAATCCAGCATTTCTTCTACACCTAATGTCATTTTGGAGACATATCCTCCAGGTAGAAGATAATGCATGAGGGTGAATGTGGAACTCATAAGATATCTCGAGGGTACCCGAGACAGCCTTGGAGCTGGGTTTGCTGAACACTTTCTAGAGACTCAACCAAAGGAATACCTTTGAAACTCTCTTTTACTTCCAGAAGGAAATACCCAAAGCAAACCCCAGCCGGCATCACATTTGAGAACAAATAGAAGGTGTCCTGCATGGTACCTGATACACAGAAAGTAAGAGACAAATACTAGATCCCCTCGCTCCAGCATTCGATTGAGATCAGAGCCCCACCTTTCAATGGCAGCTGAAACGCATACACAATCACATGACATGGACACTCCTGGGACACATGCTAGGTCTGTTTGTTGAGCACTTGCTACGTGCCAATGACCAGGCTAATCATCCTGCAGAAGTGTCACATTTAACCCCAAGAATGAGGGCAGACCAACTTTATCACACAGCTGAGGATGCCAGAAAGGTGACGTTATTTGGCTAAGGCCATTCAGCGAGTAAGTAGCAGAGATGGGATTCGACCCACTTGGATCCAAAACACATGCTCTTCCTGCTACTTGTTTGGCCTGTCTTCCACGCAAAGTATAAACGTCCCCAGCAGATCATCATTGACTCTTTGCTTAAATAATTAGGGTGATGATGCCCTCACAGTCACCCCTCTATGGCTGAGCTGGGCCCCATGGCTTAAAGGTTCTGTCTCTATGCTGGACTCAAAGCTGCCTCCACATAATTTGATCCATTGGTCCTCGGTCTGCTCAATTCTGCAGGAGATTTGGCAAATGTAAGGAAAATGATGATGATGATGACGATGATAATGACATCTGTGTTCCTTCTAAATCCTCTTTACAAAGAGGAGCCATTTGTTGAGGGGTCCCCTTTCAAACCTAACACGCCATCAAGTACATATTGCATATATTTGGATGTGAACCAAAATAGAGTACTAAAAAAACATATTATGTCATCCAAATGATGGACCACTCTGAAACTATTAAATCAAGTTTTCAAATAAAACTCCATATGATGAGAAAATATCCACCACTTACTGTTAATGAGAAAATTTTTAAAGCTGTGTATTTACAATTTTGTTTAAAAAAGAAAACAAATACCCATAGGCATGTAAAAATGTATAGAAGGAAATGCAAAGAAATGTTATGGTTACCATAGATTGTCATGGTCAAGGGTTTTGAAAATTGTGTTCCTTTTACATGCCTGTATTAATTTGAAACTTTACAAATGTTTTTATAAAAAGAATTTTCTGGACTACATCCGTCCAATCCAGAGAGCTACCTATGAGGACATCCCATATAGAGGTTATAATAATACCAACCATAGCAGCTCTAAAACTTATGTCACATGTACCCCATGCCAAGAACCAGTCTCAGGAATTTATACATCTTAACACATTTAATATGCAATACAACCCTTTGAGTTAGGTGCTCTCATTGTCACCCTTTTGCAGATGAGAAAACTGAGGCCAGAGAGGTTAAGTCCCTTAGTCAAGGCCCTACAACTAGAAAGTAGTAGAGCCAGGATTTAATTCCAGAATGTCTGACCTCAGGGCCCATGCTCTTGGCCACGACTCTGGGATCAAGATTCCTCCAAGCCTGAGCTCAGACAGACAAGATTAGGAAGAGTAGAAAATGGTTCAAGTCTTGGAGATGCTCAGCAAGATAAACCAGGCAGCAACCTCCACTCTTTCAGAGTGTGAAGGGCTCCATATCTCCACTCCAACATCTTCCTGACAGCACACACGGTCTGACTGCCCGACCCTGGCACCCAGCAAATCTCACCAGAAGGCCAATTAGAAACGGTCTCCACGTGGCTCTTATAGGAATTAAAATTAAGATGCACCCACATTCCCCAGTTCTCTCCTAAAGGAGGAAACAGTTCCGGGCTGTCCTGCTCAGATGTATCCTACAGCTGCTGGCCCATCTAGGGATTAGCCTGCCTCCTGTTAAGTGGCTCCACCCCAAAGTCTGTGGGAACACATGACGCAAATGTCACCAAGTGGTGACGGGAGCCAGCCCGTGTGGGAAGCAGGCTAAGACTCTGACCCTGGTTCTCTGCCTTCCACCTGGCTCAGCCAGGCCTTCTAAGATGGAGTTCTGGGCCAAGAGGGCTAACCGCCACGACGAGGCAAACCACAGGGCCCAGCCTGCCTGGTCCTACACTACTACTGTGGGTTGAATTTCTCTCCCCAGAAGATATGGTCAAGTCTTAATTCCCAATCCTGTGAATGTGGCTTTATCTGGAAATAAGGTCTTTGAACATGTTATTAGTTAAGACGAGGCCAAACTGGAGGGTGGGCCCTAATCCATGTGACGGGTGTCCTTATAAGAAGGAAAGAATTGGACACTCAGGGGAGAAGGCCATGTGCCAACAGAGGCAAGCCCTGAAGCCCAAGGATCGCTGGCAGCCCACCAGAAGCTACGAAGAGACAAGGACTTGGGAACAGTTGAGATAGGAAAATTTATGTTGCCTATATATTTCCACAATTTTTTTAAAAGGAGCAATTAATAAGACAATGATAATTAAATGCAATACCTGATCTTAAATGGGATCCAATAATGGAGAAGAAAAGGCTCAAAAGGACATTATTGGTACATATGAAAAACTGGAATATAGATTGGAAGCTTTTTATCAATGCTAAATTTCTGGAACTTGATAACTGTCCTGAAGGTGGTTACCTAAGTGAATATCTTGTTCTTAGGAAACATACATGGAAGTGTTATGTGTTCAAGGAGCACTACGTACGCAACCTACCCTCAAATGTTCGGGAAACAGATGGATACATAGAGATGGATGGATGGATGGATGATAGACCGATGAATGGATAGATAAAGTGATACAGAAAATGTGACAAAATGTCCAAATTAGTGAATCTGGGTGTCTGGGTGGGGGTACTGGAGTTTTCCACATGGCTTTTGTACTGTTTTTGCAACATCTTGTAAGTTTGACGTTATTTCAAAATAAAACATTAAAAAAAAAAAGAAAAGGAGACAAGGAAGGATTTTCCCCTTGAGGCTTCAGAGGGTGTATGGCTCTGCTGACACCTTACTTTTGAGTTTCCATCCTCCAGAACTGTGAGACACTAAATTTTTGTCACGTGAAGCCACACAGTTTGTGGTAACTTGATGCGGCAGCCCTAGGATGCTAGTGCAAATAAGGAAGTGTCTGCAGCCTGCACAAGTGCCAGGGAACCACAAAAACAGCGTGGATAGGACCTGGTGTCCCCCTGACACAACTCCTGGACTTAGCCTGTCCCCAGCCTTACTGGGTTACCCAGGTCCCAAGGCAAGTTGAGAGCCGTGGAGGGGAAGGCAAAAGCTCTAACTAGGGGTGAGACACAGACCTGCCGAGGCCCCCGTAAAACAGCTAGGACCTCCTCCAGCCTCCTGAAACCTGTCTGGGACCCCAGTTACATTCCCAGCCCCCTGGGAAGCTGAATGAATTCCCCCCTGGTGATCTGTAGGCAGTCAGGGGGTTCACAGCAAGAGCCTGGGGCAGGCAGATGTCTGGGTTGGTTGCCAAGGCAATTCCTGAGCAGGGTACAACTCAGGACCTTGCCAGCAGGATGGGGACTGGGGACTAAGCTAGGTCAGAGGACAGAACAACCTTTCCCAAGTGTCCAGGTTCTCTCCAGCTTCCATGGCACTGGGAAAGGCTGGCACTGTCCGATGGGAGGAAGGGCGTGGAATCGGTGCCAGGAGGCTGGGGTTTGAGTCTCTTATTACCTGTATCTGGAGAAAGGTTATTCAACTTCTCTGGGCCTCAGTTTTCTCCTCTGCAAAGTAGGAACATAATGATGTTTGTCTCCCATGGTTGTTGTAATGAGTAAAAGTATGGGAAAGCGTTTTTGTAAACCATGAGGGAAGTCTGGAATGTACCTGGACAAGCTCCGGTGAAGGAGGCTCACAACACATTGACTTTTTTTTTCAGTTTGATTAACAATCTTGAAATTATATTTTCAGGGGTCGGATGTGGCTCAACTGGTTGGGCGTCCGTCTCCCATATGGAGGGAACCGGGTTCGATCCCTGGGACCTCCCGGTAAAAAAAAAAAAAAAAAAAAGAAATTATATTTTCAGGGTCATGCATGTACATTACATACACTTCAAGCCTCTAAAGAGGGAGTGTGCGTGCAGGAGGGTTTGACATTCAGAATATCCAATAACTGTGCAAAAATCCTGACAAAATGGGAGACTCAAATGAGAGAACAGATGTGAGTGAAATGTGAAGAGTTAAAAACACCAATACTCCCAAAAAAACCCTGAAAACAGGGACTCAAACAGATACTTGTACACCAATGTTCAGAGCAGCATAATTCACCATAATCAAAAGATGGAAGCAACCCAAGTGTCCATCAACAGATGAATGGGTAAACAAAATGTGGTACACACACATCATGGAATACTATTTGGCTATAAAAAGGAATGAAGTTCTGATAGATGTGACAACATGGATGAATCTTGAAAGCATCATGTTGAGTGAAAGAAGCCAGACACAAAAGGACAAATATTGAATGATTCCACTTGCATGAAATATCTAGAATAAACAGAGGCTGAAAGTAGATTAGAGGTCACCAGGGATGGAGGGGTGAGTGGGTTGGGGAGTTATTGCTTAACGGGTATGGAGTTTCTGTATAAAGTGATGCAAAAGTTCTGGCAATGGCTGGCGGTGATGGTTACACAGCATGGTGAAGGTAATCCATGCCACTGAATTGTATTTAAAAATGGCTAAAATGAGAAATTTCCTGTTTTGTATATGATACCACAAATAAAATTAAACACTGCAATAAAAAGTACTATTTGTAATAGTAAATTCTGAGTTCTTTAGATCTTTAGAGTTATGTAAGTTTAAGATCTCTACTTTTCGCAAACGTTAATTCTCACATTGGACAATTATGTCAGGCACATCATCCCACCATGTGCTACACCTGGAGCTTTCCTGGATGGTGCAGATACAGGGGTGGGGGCCTCTCGAGTCTCTAAGGAATCTTTAGCAAGTCCCAGGACACCAGACTGAGCCCTGTGACACTGTGATCACCATGCGTATGAAGGGGCCACTGAACTTTGAAGAGGGAAGCTCCACCAAAAGAGAAAAACGACCCGTGTCCCTGACGGAAAGCTGTGAATTGTCCCCTCTTCCGATGGCAGAGCATGGAGGCAGGAGGGCGCGACGAGCCCTGTCAAATGCAAGCCGTGTTCAAAGACTCTCAGGGGACAGAAACACAGGCACGGGAGAGATAGGAAAACCCAGGAGGCAAGGAGAGGAGTTGCCTTTTCCACCAATCATGTTTTAATCCTGAATGCCCTTTTCTTCTTAGTGTTCGGGAAGAAAAGGCAACTCATCCTGCTCCATGTCTTAGTAAGTCTGCTGTCCTCTCCATGACTCTCAACCCCACACTCGACTTCCCCTGTTCCTGTCCTTCTGCCTCTCGTTGGCAAAATGTGAGCCTCATTCACCTCAGAGTGACACCAGTCATCATGTGAGGTGGAAACGGGGGGTGGGGGGTGGGGGAGGGCCAGGGAGGAAGTGGGGAGGGTGTGAGCCAGGGCGGGGGAGGTGCGGCCAGCAGTGGCAACACCAACTCGATGTTTTCCTGTTCCCATCGCCTCTGATCTCAGGCACCCGGTGTGGCCGTGCGGGCTCTTCATTTCCACTGCCTTCACACCCAGCACAGTAAAGTCCTCCTCGAGTTAAAAAAAAAAAACAAGGTTCAAGTGTTTAAAGTTAAAAAAAAAAACAAGGTTCAAGCCTGGGGAGATCCAGCTCCTTTAACCTAAAGCCCAAAAAAGCCTTCTCAGAGGGAATCCCCAGGAATCCGGTGCAGTGGGTAGGGAGGTGAGGATTGCTTCCGGACCACCTGCCCTTCTCCTAGTCCCTTTCACACTTCCCTCTCGCAAGGCCACAGCCTGCCTGTGAGCCGGGAGAGTTTCCTCTGGCCTTCCATCAGGAACCAAAGACTTCGTGGATTGGATCACTCAGTAATTCTGACGACAGCACCCATTAGGGATAGTAAGATGGAATGCTTCCCACCTTTTTCTCTCACCTGCTGCAGAATGTACCACAGGACAGAGGCATCTTCTTGACCACTTGAAAAGGGGAATAGGTATCTTAACTGGTACCAAGTACCTGAACGTGGGACGCTAGCTTTCTAGAAACCCAGACTAAACCCAAAGAACTTCAGCCCAGGCATCCATCTGCAAAGATGTGCTCCCAAGTCTCTCACAAATGAAACATGGAGGGAAAACATCAGGGGAAATCAAGGAGGGGAAGGGACCTATGCATTTCAGGAAATGCAGAAAAAGAGGAGTATCGGTTCTGTAGGTCTGAGATGTCCCCGGGTGGCAATGCCCCACCTCCCAGGTTCCCATCTCCACTGCCCTTGCAGAGAAGCAACCCACTGGGTTTCTGGGAGGAGCCGGGTCCCCTGCTCGGCAAGGCATTGGCACTGACCGAGGGCTCTGTGGCCCCAACATGAGACACTGGCTGCCCTCCTGAGCTTGTTGGTTTGCGTGCCATCGGCCAGGACATTCTGTCAGCTTACTGCTGTTTCGAGAAATGCCAACTGCCTCTCTACAGCAAAGACCATCAAAGGAGTTCAGAGACTGTGAGGGGGTAGACTCCAAGGTTTGAGCTTCCTGTGGGACAAGATCAAGGAGTTGATCAGGGACTGCTGATGTAAAGCCTGGCCAGAGAGTTAGTGCAGGTGGTGCCCAGGGCCTCTGGGCACAGCCCAGCTACGGAGCTGAGGCTCTTGGAAGCAGCTCTTTACCCTGGGCTGTCTGAAAGCAGCAGACCAGGACATGATACAGCAGGGTGTCATGAAATCAACCGAGTAGGCTGGTGAGGAATAGCAACAACAGTATGGGATTTCGACCATCAGGAACACAGGCAAGCGATCTGCCAAGCTATTGTCCGCATTCCCAGTGTTCCTATTATGGGGCTCCCATGGAGATCAGTGACTTGAGTACAGTGGCAGAGGACACCAGCAATGAAAGGAAATTAAAGAAGCTCCTGGAGCCCACTCTACTGCTGTTTTTGTTTGCGCGGCTGCCTAGAAATGGGTTGGCTTTTACAACAGGGATTTATTAAATTGCAAGCCTATGTTTCTGAGACCATGAAAGTGTCTAAATCAAGACATCATCAGACAATGCTTTCTCCCCAAAGACCAGCCGCCGGCAATCCCAGACTTCTCTGCCACATGGCAAGGCACAGGGTGGCGTCTCCTGGTCTCTCCCTTCTCCTCCGGGTCTCGTTGCTTTCAGCTTCTTGGTTCTGTGGCTTCCTCTCCCAGCTTCTGTGAGTTTCTCTCTGTCTCTCTGTATTCCTCCCATTTATAGAGGACTCCGGTAAGAGGACTAAGACATACCTTGGGTCACACCTTAATTGAAGCAACCTGATCTAAAGATCCCACCTACAGTAGTTTCACACCCACAGGAATGGATGAGTTCTAGGGACATGAATTTTCTGAGGTCCACAAAAGCCTCAAATTACCACAGCTGCCTGATAAGTGGGACAGCAGGGGGGGGGGAGAGGAAAGTTCCTTGTGCCCCTGAGCATGCAGCCCCAGCACAGCCGGCTCCTTGCACCTCCAGGCCATGCAATCCAGGGGAGCCTGTAAGACCCGGAGGGCTGGCAACCCCTCCCCACCTCCTGGCACAATACCAAACAGGACCATTCTCTACAGGATGCCACCTGAGGCTTCTCAAGTTTCAAACTTCCCAAGCAACCTTTATTGTGCCCTTTCTATACTCCTGTTATCATGCTAAAACCCTGCATGTGCTTCATCTCATCTAATACAACCCTATTTATACATGAGGAAACTGAGGCAGAGAGAAAGAGGTTGACATTTTTGCCTAAGGTCACACAGCTCCTGAGTGGCTGGCTTAGGGCTGAGCCTGAGCAGTTCGGTTTTGCATTGCTTGTTTTGAATCGCTGTGTACACTCAGCGAAGGAAAGTGAAACCGAGGTCTGCGGTGCCCGGGTGAGGGAGTTGGTGGCGATGAGGGTGACGGCAGCCCCTTCCGCCAGGCTCTGTGCTGGGTGCTGTGTAGCCATGGCGTCTGATCTTCACCAGTCTAGCAAAGCAACTGTTACCAGTGTCCAGGTTCCAGATGAGGAAACTGAGGCTCAGAAACATTAAGAAATCACCCCAAGGCCGAGACTGAAACCCAGACGTTGGGTTCTTTCCACTCAGCCACACCCATTCTTTCATCATCCACAGAGCACTCCACCTGTCTGGCTACACTTTGACGTGACTTGTTCACTTTCATTTTCTCGGTGCCCTTTCTTTAAATTCGTTCCACCCAGGCCCCTCTCCTGCCTCCTTCTAGACTGCCATTACCGGGCCACCTGTCTGAATCACATGGGAAATAGACACGGCCAGGCCCAACTGCAGACCCCCTGCATCGCAACCCTGCGTTCAACCAGTTGTCCTTCCAGCTAACTGCCGCCTTCTCAGAGCTATCTTGGTTAGCTAGCACGGCTAGGACAAACACCACACAAGGAGATGGCTTCCCAACAGGAATTCACTATCTCACTGTTTCGGGGGCCGGAAGTCCAAAACAAAGGTGTTGACAAGGCCATGCTTTCTCCCCAAATTCGGGGCATGCTGATGCTGGCTTGCTGTGTTCCTTGGGGCTCCTTGGCTTGCATCGCTGCCTCCCAGCAAGTGGTGATCTCTCTCTCTCCTTGTGTCTGCTCTTCCAATTCACACCGATTTCTGGTTTGGGGCTCCTCTCTTTATAAGGCCTCCAGGAACTAGGATTAAGACCCACCCTGATTCAACAGGCCACACCTAAATGAGACCTGGGAAGACCCTATTCACAAATGAGTCCACACTCTGACTTAACATAGTCAAAGATACTGTTTCCAAGTGGGTTCACACCCAAGGAACCTGGATTAAGATCAAGAACATGTCTTTCCCTGGGGTATAGAATTCAATCTACCCCAATGGCCAAATGCCCTTTTGGTCAGAGAGTCTGGTGGTCCTTTCTGCATCCACTCTCTTCTCTGGGAAACTCCCCTCTAAGCAGCATTATGTGAATTGCATTTTTAAGCGCAAAGCTTTTACTGATGAGGAGATAAATACCAAAGCCATAATCCAGCATCTCAGTACAAATTTTAATGACCACTTACCTCTTGCTCCCAGATGGCCAGCAAGTGTGAATTGTCACCAGCTTAGAACCTCTAATTAAACTCTTTCTCCCGAATCCCTCCTCCCTTTTCCCTGCCTTCAAAACCCAAAGCCTGGCAGAAGCAGTTTATTGTTCAGAGCCTGGCACATCTAATGGCATATTTTATGAACAAAGCAACTCCCTCCCCACTAAATATTCCCCAGCACTTAGATGCAGGCCATTTTCTCCCAGCAGCATCCTTGTGTTGTCTCTTAATATAGTTTGAGGAGGAGGGACTCCTTCACTCCCCAACGCGTCCGCCTCGGCCTGGTCCTCCCAGCACCCCAGATGGCCCTTAAGCAGCCAAATGTCAAAGCAACCAGCTACAGGTGCCTTCGCATCTATCAGCCGAGAAAGAGCACGGTCATTGCCACTCAGTTGGGCAGATTCCATCCTGGTTAAATGACATCCTTTAGAGAGGCTCTCAGGAAGCATTCCTAAGAGAAAAAGCTCTTAGGAAGAAAACAGAAGAGGGAGTCAAGGCAGAACTCCTGTTTCCATGTCAACCAACACTGATACTTCTGCTAAAGTGAAACTCGAGAGAAGGTGGGATCAAAAAAATCAAGTAACCTCCTCCAAACCTTCACCTTCCGCCAATCTGAAGGACAGCCTTCTCAATGGTTTCCCCGCAGCCCCATGCCTGTCAAAGTCCTGTGCACACCTCACCAAGCCGCTGCGATCGGCACAGAGGACCCCACGGCCTGAACACCTCAGGGCCTCCCCTCCCACCTCTAGAGCCTCCTGTGCATCTACCCACCCAACACCCCGACCATGTGTCCCACTCAGTCTGGGTCCTCAACGTGCACGAAGGCAGAAAGCGAAATAAACACAGCAGCAAGTTGCTCCAACCCACTTCCTCGCCTATACTTAGGGCACTAAAGGGCTCTCTGTAGAGTACCGCTGGTCAGATGTACGGGGTAATTGGAAGTACTGAACACCACGACTCCCCAAGGACGGTCTATGCCATCACATGTTGCTAAGTCATGGTCCAGGTAGCTCCAGGTTTCTCAACAGCAGCACGACTGACTCTTAGGGCTGGATGATTCTTTGTTGTGTGGAGCTATCCTTGCATTGTAGGATGTTTAGCAGCATCCCTGGCCTCTACCACAGGAAGGAACTCCCACCCCCAGTTGTGGCAACCAAAATGTCTCCAGAACCAGCCAAAGATCCAATGGGAGCAAAATCCTCCCCTCTCCTGTCTGAGAGTCACAGGGGTGACCTAAAGGAGAGCTTCACAGGAGTTCCGTGAGGCATCTCCTCTGACCCAGACAGCCTCCCTTCCTCCTCCACACCCCATGCCACTCCCTGTCTTCCGTGCGTTTCCATTGCCTTCACCCAAGATGCCTATGGCTGCTTCTCTACTCCCCCCAGCCCATGAGGGGCTTCGTGAAGGCCGTGGGAGTCCCTGAAGCCCACACGGCATTGCCAGCTCCATCCCTAAAAGCACTTATCTGCAGACCATTCATTCAATAAACATTTTCTGGGCTTTCTTATACAGCTGGCGCCAGGCCCTTGAATACCAAGAGGAAGCAAGCTCAGGCCTGAGAACTGCCAAGTCTGGTGGGGGCATCAGAGCCACAAACAGACGATTTTACAATATGGCGGGAGTCGGTGCAGAGCAATATGGGAACTCAGAAGGCACCGGCCGCACTCCTGGGGTGGAGGAGAAGAGGAAGGAGTAGACATCCTCCAGAGAAGCCGTTGTAGCTTCCAAGGGCTACAGTGACCATGTACCACAAGCTGGTGGCTTAAAACAACAGAAATTTGTTCTCTCACAATTCTCAAGGTGTTGGCAGAGCCAGGCTCCCTCTGAAGTCTCTAAGGAAGAATTAACTGCTCCATGCTTCTCTCCTGGCTTCTGGCGGTGACTTGCCAGAAATCCATGGCGTTCTCTGCCTCATGGTGTTCCCCCCACCCCGCCCCACCCCCCGTCTGTCTGTCTATGTCCAAAGTTCCTTTTCTTATAAGGACGCCAGTCATATTGTATTAGGACCCACAATTCTCCAGTAAGACATCATTTTAACTTACCTAATTCCATCTATTTCCAAATAAGGTCACAATCTGATGTACTAGAGGTTGGGGTCCAACATATCTTTTTGGGGGACACAATTTGACCCATAACAGAAGTGGATGTTCAAGCCCAACCTTAGAAAGTCCATGGGAGTCAGCCAGGCAGCTGGGGGCAGGGCGGTCCTTGAAGAAGGCGGGAAGCAGAGTGGGTTCTGGGAAGGGCGGGCTGGAAACAGCAAGGCAAAGTGGGCTAGAGGATTCGCCACCTGCCCTAAAAGCAGGATTCACTCTGACAGGCCTCTGGTGGCAGCGAGGACACTGCAGAGACTCGCACACTCAGGAGCACAGGGCTCAGACCAGAGGCCCACGGGGCTCTCTGGGGGCAGCCCCAGAGTCACGTCTCCTGCCTCTGGGAATCCCAAAGCCCGTGCTTGGGCGTGCTGGTGACTTCTCCCCTTCAGGTCTCACAGAAAGAGCCCAGAACCTGGGGGCTGCAGGCTCAGGCTATAACTGCCATATCTGTTTCCTACCTGGGAGGAAAGTGCTGATAAAGAAAGCCAAGCAACTGAGCTCAAACACTGAGGAGCCCGAGAGCCCTTCAAGAATGTGCCTTTGATCCCTAGGATGACAGTTGTGGTAGAGTGGCTATAAATCCCCTGCTTGCATCATGATGGAACTTTCTGTGTGAAGCCTTCACAAATGCTGCTCCCTCTGCCTGGAATCCCCCCCATCTTCACCGAACTAATTTCCTACTCATTACCTTCCTCTTAAGCAAGACTTACTTTACCGATGGACTGCAGCAAACCCCTGGTATACGCTCTAAATGTTCCTTCCTTTCTGTGTTTCAGTTTGGTAAAGGTTGCCAAACTATTTCATATCTTAATTTTTCACCCAACAATATATCTGGGAGATCTTTCCATATCAGCATGGACAAACTGGAATCGTGATTTTGTAGGCCGTATACCATTACACTGTATTAATAGGACATAATTCATGTAGCCCACTCCCTATACTTAAACACTTAGGTTGTTTCCGGTTATTCAATATTATAAATAATGCTGCAATAAACAGTTGTGTTAAGAGAGCTAAATAAATTCCCAGAAGTGGAAGTGGAAGGCTGAAGGGCAGGTGTGATTTTAACTTTGATAGCTGTTGCTGAATTGCCGGCATGTCCTTAATCATTCTGTGGCTTTATTTTCTCCTTCTGTAAAACAGGAAAATATCGATGCGCTATCAGATTTCTCCCGTAAAAGGCTCGGCTAGCCTGAGAAATACAAAGCAGGGTAATTGGATGTGGCATTGTGTTCTCGCAAAGCTCCAACCCAGAGCTCTGTCTGGCAGGCTCACACCAGTGACGCCAGGTCAGACTGCTGGTCAGACAGCATCGGCTCCAGTGGCCCTGGGCACCCGGTGACCTGTAGCCAAGGCTCAGGCCTGTCATGCTCGGGAGGACCTCGTGTGCTTGTCCTAAAATCACTCTGGGAGGAAAAAGGGTGCTGTCACAAGTAGGGTATGAGAGACCCAAAGGCAGCAGGTCTTGGTCAAGCAGTAGTGAAATTTCACAAGTTCCAGCCTCAAAGCCCAGGGTTGGCATTGAATTTCTGTTACTTTTCCTTTCTTCCAACTCCATCATCAAGTTCCCAGGCTGGCGTGCCAAGCCTCACTGAAGATTTGTCTTTGAAAACTTCCCTTCCTCTGATCACGGCAAATGCAGGAACTGGGCTTTAAGGGGGCCCTCTCCCCTCTAAAAGCCACTTTTCGATCCCTTTGCACTCACCCCTAATGCAACTATGTCCACTAGAACTTTCTGCAATGAGGGAAATGCTCTATATCGACACTGTCCAAAATGGTAGCCATTTGCCACATGTGGCCACTGCTCACTTGAAATGTGGTCGGTGCAACTCAGGAACAGAATTTCTCAGTTTAATTAATTTAAATTTAAACAGTCACACATGGCTGGTGGCTTCTGTACTAGACAGAAGCAATAGCAACGGTTTTTAAAGTGCAGTTGCCTTTTAGTCCAAACCTTTCTCAATCAGCCCATTAAAAAAGACAAAAGTACCAGCCACCACATAACAGATAGGCGTGTCTATATGTACAGCAATGAGTACGCCATGTACTAAAAATGTGATCATGACCTTTGGCAGTCATTGCCAAAGTCCAGTTGGGACATCACTAACCCCAGGCAAGAACACATCATAGTGCACTTGAGCCTGTGGGCTTCATCATCTTCCCTTCAAGAAATCTCTAGTATGTTTGCAGTGTGCCAGGAACTGGGGTTAGACAAACACAAGATGAAGAGTTAGGGAGGGGGAAGAGGAAGGAAAAAAAAAAATGTATGTATATATGTGTATGTGTACGTATGTGAAATGCAGATGTGTCCATGGAGAGAATACAAATTATATACTAAGCATCCTGTAGGTGCTTTCTTACATGTCATTTCCATTTTTTAGCTCAGCGGGGGAGACATGTCCATGCATAATGACAATATGATATGATTAGTAGGTTAACAGACCAAGTACAAAGAGCTCAGCGACCATCCAAGAACGTGCAGCTAGTTCCTCTCAAAAGCCTATTTGATGGATCTAACACTGAAAAAGCCAGCCCTGGATGCCCCCAGGGACCCCAGCTGTGACCATTCTGTTAAAACCTGTGTACACAGCACTTATGTAAGAGCGAGCCGAGAAGAACTTACTCTCAACACGGAAGTAAGAGGGAAACAGAGATGGAGAACTGGGGTGCAATTATCTGCTTTACAAAGAAAACCACTAGCAAGCATCCACAGATTTTTACTTGTAGCCACCCAAGTAGTTCCCAAGCCTAACAGAAAATTGGGTGCCATCTACGAATATAAAATCATACCTTCTGAAACATAAATAGAAAAATATATTTAAATTAAAAAATAGGAGTGACTTGTCTTTCAACTAGTGATATTAACATCTCTACTACTGAGTGCCTATTATGGACCTGACCTTTATACTACTTATATTATTTCTAACCTCCACCCCCCTGCTAAGTGGGCACTGTTGTCCCCATTTTACAGATGAAGATGGTCAGTACTGACCTAGGATTCTAACTCAGACCTCCTGAAGTCTGAAGTCTGTACGCTCCTCGCTGTATTACGGCCTCACTCTTGATCGATTTGGGGGTGGGCCCTCAGCATTTTGGTGTGTCCTGCACACTCCCCAGCACAAGGGCAAGCATCCCACACCACACGGGGTCAGGAAAACCCACTGAACGCCAGACTACGTGTCAGAGCCGGTACTTAGCTGGGAACATACGGAGAAGAAAAATATTTGCCTGGATATATAATGTGTTAATTTTTTATAATGTTTATGGAGGTCATACATACACAGATTAATATTCCATAAGTAGACATACTTTAAAAAAAAATTTTTTTCATAGGTACCCAGCCTGGGGATTGAGCCTGGGGCCTCTTATGTGGGAAGCCAGTGCTCAACCACTGAACTACACTGGCTCCCCTAGACATAACTTTATGTCAGTGAATGAGAACAGAACCACAGAAATGGAGAACAATTTGTGCTCTTGACTTCTAGAGACATCTACCCCTGCGCTCAGAGTGCCTGGTTCTAGAAGTTCCAGGTAGAAGATTAGGGATATAGTACCCAAACCTGCCTGGACACTGCCCCTTGTCAAACACCACGATAGGGTCCATTCATAAACAGTGAGCACAATGGTTGGACAGGACAGAAAGAGGATCAGAGAATAGACACCCAATAAAGGAGGATTGTGTGTTTCTATGACTCCAGGTGGATATGGCAGTACCTGCAAGTCTGGGAAATGGGACAACAGCTGTTGTAGCTGCCCTGCAAAGGTCTAACTCAGAAAGTCCTCCAGCATCCGACCCTCCTCTCAACCCCTCTCTGCAACTCCAGGGCAGGCTTAGAGGACGTCTGTCAGTCTGTCTGTCTCTCTCAAATAAATGCAAGAACTTCCCTCCTGTGCCTGTCTTATAATCAATGTGAGCAACATCACGCGTGCATCCTGGACGTTTTGTTTACATGTGGAGAGGCTGAGCTGAGGACGTCAGCTGCCCTTGGCTCTGTGCTGGGCGCCAACCACGCATTCTCTCTTTTTATCTTCTCAAGAACCACGGATGTTAGATCATATCATCCCCACTTCACAGATGAGGAAACACGAGCTACTCAGCTGTTAAACTTCCCCTAGTCTTCCTAGAATACAGTGGTTCTCCAACTGGCTTTCCAGTTGGAGGAGGAAGGCTTGAAAATATGCCAACGCCCATGTACCACCTCCAGAGATTCTTAGATACTTTCACTAGGATGCAGCCTGGGCATCCGGAGTTCCCCAGACGATTCTCAGGTGCAGCCACGATGGAGAAGCACTACACTAAAGCAAGTAAGGAGCAGAGGGAGGACTTGAACCCAGGTATCTCCAAGTCCAGAAAGTGAAATCTCAACTGCTAACCGTATACCGCCCTCCAGGCTGCGATTAAGCATATTAGGTGCTAGAGATCACTGACAATAAATGTTACAGAGAATCTACGCCAGACCAATGCCAGCATTATAGGCTGCCCAGATCTTTCATGCAGCCCCTTCAAGTGAAGGGTTACCATAAGGTCTTTATTTGTGAAACACCCCACCTCCTGGACTGTAACCAGTCAACCTTCCACTCTTTGTCCCTCAGCTCTAGAAAACCAAGAGCTCAGACTTCCTTCCTTCTATTCTAGGGCTGGCTTGGCCTTCTGGCAGCAATTTGCTAACAAATGTTTTCAGAAATCAAAACCAGATATGTTTCCCGTTAAATCAGAGAACAGCTTTCAATGTAAACAGGGCTTGGGTTATTACCCAAACATTCCTAATCCATTTCAAGAAATGCAGGGCCCCTTAATATAACTTTAAAGTAAGTGCTCATGTTGTTATTTTTTAATGCTTCAGCTCTGCCCAAACTTCTCTTCTCTTGGCCTGTGTCTGTCCTGCTAGGGACACATTCTCAACTGCTCTTCTCTGCCCTCCTGTTCATCCCCACATGAAAAAAGGCAGTCGCAGCAATGGTCTGGAAAATTCCAAGGAAGAGGAATACAAAGAAAAGGGTTTGGCCTTTTATGCTGATGACTTCATCTGCTGATCTACAAGGAACCCAATCAATGAGAAGAAGGCATTCCACAATCCACATCTGCTGGGGTTTATAGGACTGAATTACATCACAAGCATTTAACACACATTTTGGCATTCAGTTCTACTCCCCCAGCCTTCCCACAGAGGCTGGAGCAGTGCCATGCCCACCCTGGCTCTCCACAACGAACACCACAATGTTTTCAAACGCGTTCTCCTGGGTTACAAGCACATTTGATGTCCGTTCATAGGACAGGAAGATCAAAGAGGATGTGTCTGTAGCCCAAGGCCAATATCTCCATCGCTGGGTTCAAATGGTTCATCCATCATGGAGAACTGGCCAAGCCCAAGGTGCCATGGAGCCCACCTGGCTGAGAAACCAGGCTGATCTCACCTACCATTTCCCCTTTTAACTAACTCTGACCTCAGGCAGGGCACTGAAAATCACTCAGGGCCTAAGCTTCCTTATAAATTCCAAGACCCCTCCAGCTAGGAGAGTCCAGGAGAGAAGCATGCACCTCTGTTCTGCTCCTTAAACCTCTCACATCCACCGTCCTACAGATCTTTGTTTCTGCACTGGTGGAGGTTTTGGTGAAAAGCTTCCTGGAAAACAGATCTGAGATTCCTGGAAAACATATTTTCAAAACAGAAAAAAAGATTCCTGGGAAACAGATCTGAGAAAACAATTCTGAGATCATTGCAAATGACAGATCTCTTTACAATGAAATGCGGGGAGATGTGGCTCAAGCGGTTGAGCACCTGCTTCCCACATGGGAGGGCCTGGGTTCGGTCC